>ML789354.1:177848-191499 GCA_009831015.1 Picea engelmannii
GTAAACCTTTGATCCTACACACACATTAGCAGTGTTTCCTAGACTAGCCAAGTCATGAACATTACACACAACAAGATCAGAGTCCCAAAAAACTATAAGGTGTCCACAACTCAAATTATAAGCATTTTCAATGCCTAACAATAATGCTTCAAATTTGGTGACATTGTTTGTGCAAGAAAATTCTAACCTATAGGAAAAGTTGTGAATTTTACCTACAAGTGAGTACAAGATAATGCCATCTCCATTACCTTCATTGGAGCATGAACCATCAAAGTGCATATGCCACATGTCATCCTCCAGATCAATTTTTTCTAGGTTAGTGTTATCTTCATCTGCAAAGATGGAGTACACTCCTAAATCCTCCTCGACATAGTTTACATTAGGTTGTGGAATACTTTCTATATATGGTGAGATTCTTCCTTCACTTATGACTATTATATTCTTTCCATTCTAAGGAATGGATAAGTGTGTCCCATCAAGTGAAATATATCCACCTATCAAGGCCTCCCAGTCTCTTCCTACGATGATACAATAATTACTTACTGGCATGTCAATCACCTAGATATTAAGTGTTGTCCCGATTTTAGGATGTGCGCACAGAACCAAAGTCACATCTTTGATTTCTCCCATAGTCGACTATTGTAGACTATTATATGAGAGCATGCTTCTAGAATTTTCATTGGTACAAAACAAGCCTAGCTCTTCCATAATAATTTTCGACATTATGCTTGGGCCCGAACTGTCGTCAATTAGGCAACAATGGGCTATTTTGTCCATAATATTTACATAAATGAAAAATGGGGGATTTTTTACAAGGTGTGTAAATCTGATTACGCCTACTTTATTTACACTAGAATCCTCTTCTTTTTCCTCTTCAGAGAGATTGGCCATGGTGGAAGCTTTTCCTTCCATGAAATTTTTTAGATGTTTTTGTTGCTCAGGGATGACAACCATTTCTAGGAGAGTAGCATCGGCCTTGATACTAGCCAATTGGTTGAGAATGTTATATTTGGAAGAGGGAATAGGGGAGGGAGTTCCTTGACTGTCAAGAGTCTTGGTATCTTGTTCAACAGCAACTTGGGAAGATGAGCTTGGGCTAGAATAAGTACAAGGGGGATCATATTTCCCTTTTGAAGCATAGGATTTATTCCTAGTGTTTATGATCATGACATCCTCTAGTTCTTCCCAATCTAGAATAGCAATGGTAGTTCCAGGAATTTTGCCAAATATTTTATCTATGGCACTCTTCTTTACTTCATAAGTACTTTCATCATGATGTTCCTCACAAAAGTTACACCAACTATGAGGCATGATGGGTTTGGGATGAAAGTTGTTTTCATTGGGATTCCTAAAAGATGGTGAAGAAGAAGATGAGGCCCCAGGAGTAAGTGAAGGGTTATTTCCCTTTCTCTCATATGATATAATTCGGTTATTCATATCCTGTACAAGTTGTAAGAGGGAAGACATGTTTGTTTGTTTAATTGAGTCTCCCTTGGGAAGACCTGTTCTTTCCAGTTGTTCTTCATACTCCACACAAGTATGAAGAGCGGAACCAAGATTGTCAATAGATTTTTCTTCAAGCCTATGATGATAAGGGGAAGGTAGAGCATTATAATAATGCATAAAAGTGGCTTGGTTCTAGGGGTGAATAATTTTGGGAATTTGATTATACAACTTCGTGAAACGTAGGTTGAAATACTTGATAGTCTCACAATCTTTGTACGCAATGTTATTATATTCCCTTAATTGCTCAGTTGGGATCTTAGACTACCCATAAGTATATTTGAACCAGTAAACTAACTCTTCCCAAGTGGAAAGAATCTTGGGAGGGAGATCGAAGAAATATGTCATTGCTTTCCCTTCAAGAGAGTTAACAAACAAGCACATACAAGTATCATTGTCATTAGCTCCTATATTGTGACAGGAATTAGAGAATTCCACCAAGTGTTTGTTTGTAGTGACTGTGTTATTTCTTGGAAACCTAGGGATATGCTCATTGAATTTTGGTAGCAGACGAGTGGTAGGTGCTAGGTTTAAAGGGGAGGATACATGCCACGGGATAGTAGTAGCATCTTCTTTGAATTGAAAATTTTCATACTTCTTTATGACCTTGGTGGGGTTGATAGTAGATTGGACAGGGACTTGATGGTTATACAAGCTACCAATCACTGACGAGGTTGAAGGTTGATATGAAGAAGCACCTCCAGTGCCACCAGAGCCACCCACAGATGCCATTTTGTAAATGATGGGTGAGGGAGAAAAAGATGAACTAGTCGAATCGGACAAAGTTCTTCTTAGAGTACCTTGTTGAGTTGACAAAACAACATTTCTTATTCCTATTTCAGCGATAGGAATGATTTCAAGAGATAAAACTCATCTTCTCCTAGAGATGAGAGATTTTAAGGACATGAAAAGAATATCAAAACTTTAGGAAAAATAAAGTTATAGTTGATTCCTAGGCTACCTTTCCCTGGCCCCCCAGCGTTCTCGAACATTTATGTCTTGTTCAATTATTGCCCATGAGCGTTCAAGCTCATCCCAAGTGTTAGCGGTTTCTAAGATGATATTGAATAAAGTTAAAGCAATGTTGATTTGGTCTTTAAGACTGGGCTCAATATTAGGCTGCCTTGTAATAGGTATTGTCATGAGGAAAAGAAAGCAGTCAAAGTATCAAAAACAAAAGCAGAAATATTCAATGATAATCACGAATACAATCAACTAGAGAGATATGAAGATCTACCCGGTATGGTCGCCAAATAAATGTTGAGGAAAAGGTATGAATTACCTTACTCAATCATTTTCAAATCTTTCTTGGCGAGAACAAGATAGTTAGGAATATCACCCTTGGTTTTATAGCCTCAAAAATATTCTCTCAATCTGTAAGTATTAATTACTAGGATCAAGGCTGATTTATTTATGAAAATATTGTTGCAATATAAAATAAAATTTATATAAGTTTCTGAAATATATACAGATTACAAAAAGTAAACATGGAGATCAAAAAGCGAAAAGTAACCAAGTCATCAATACACATATATAAGATAGAATAGCAATCTAATTTATTCCATTTTAAGTTATCAAAGGTGTTTTTCTCTTTACAAAACCCTGTGAGGGCATGGACCAAAGTCTTATTTAGAGATCTTTGATGAACACCATACAAAAAGACTCTGACAATCAAGTAAAACTAAAATTTATAATCTGGATCAGCTTGCCATAGACTGCTGCCAATTTGACTTTGCAAGATATTATTTATCAGCGATGAAACTTAATTCACAAACAGACAAGAATACACAGACTATCAAGGATGGATCAACACCTCTAAAAAAGCATCTGAAAAGTTTGGTTCAGTCTTGAACCTTGCTGTTTATAATAAGACCATGTTGTCACAAAGAGAATTAGGATTTGAATAAACTCAAGAATGAATGAAAACTGAAACCATCTTATGAAACCAACAGAGGAAACCTTAGTCTTGCTTTCTCCTTCTATTCTCCTCTTGTTTATTCTTCTCATTCAGTTTTTATTCTTTCCAAAAAAGTTGAAGTAGTTCAACTACTTTCTTTAGTTAAGTTAGTTTAACTTAACTAATTAGTTTAGGATAAATAAATAATAATAATAATAGTTAAGGGTCTTTAATTAATAATAACTAGGTAGGTGGGACCCCTTGTGACTCTTGTTTTTTTTTCTTCTTTTCAAATCATAAAATATAACACAAATGGATAATCATTTTAACACATGCCACCCTTGTAGCTCCCTTAAATATATTTCAAATTAGATATTTAAACATCAAAAATAATTTATATCATATCCAAAAAATATATAAATTTCCACATCATCCATATTATCCATATGATCCACAAAATACCAAAACATAGCTTGTTGTCCAAAAATTCTGAAACCAGTGATATTGTCTTCATCAACTCAAATCATAAAAAAAACACAATCTAAAAGCCATACTTGCCACTCTGGGAAGGAATTTTTATTTTTCCACTATTGTCCCCTGTCATTTATGCCATGGTTGCCCCTACTAAAGAAACTCATCCTGTAGCAGGAGTTCGTTAGTAACTAAGCCCTTAATAAACCATACATTATATTTTTCTTGCATGAATCAAAAATTGGCTCAGAAATTGACTCAAGATACATGCAAATCCATCCATAACAAACCATTTAACAATCACCAAGTGAACTTAGGGTGATAGGGTTCATGGGACATATGGAGGGAGTGTAATGAGCAAAAAGTGGTATAATGATAGGGGATTAATACATTAATATTGTTCAGCAATTAATTAAATAATTTAACTGTGGAATAAAATACAAAATTATCAGTTGCCAACCATTGTTGTGTTATCTCTCTTGTCGTTGTTACACAGACCTTTTGAATTTATTTCACAAAACAGGGATGTCATAAATGAAATTGGGATTATGAGGGGAATGTGATGAGCGAAAAGTGGTAAAATGACAGGGACATAATATGGATATAGTCCATATAAAAATAAATCAAAAAAAACAATCAAACATATCTTTGTTTAGGCCTCCAAAGTTCAACAGTATTCTCTTTTCAACATTACAATTTAAATTGTTACTTCTTTTAGAAATTTCTTGTTGGCTTCCAAACAGTAATCCATATGCCCAGAAATATTCAATTACAGTAGCTTTTGTATCTTTATATAACAGTCATAACAAATAGCATTGCAATCGATATGATAAACCACAATAACCCTTTGAGCCACAACCATTCCTAACTCCAATGCTAAATCATTTTAAAATCAACAGGAACATGCACAGTGCTTACAACAATGTATATCCAATAATCATTCTTTAAATCCAATAGGAATATGCACAGTATCTATAACCATTCGTGTCCATCCATTATTTAAACACTATCAAAAGAAATCAACTGGGTGCTATAACTCTTTATCGGGCCCCAATCAATTTGTACACATGTGTCTCTTAATATAAACAACATAACATTTGAATCAAATAACATGCAACTCTTCAAGACCAAGCTTCACATAAATCAATATGTACAGACTTCTTCAAAAATCACTAAACGAGGGACGCAACCAAAATCGTGCCCAAGCAACCAAGCACGCACAGTGCTCCATTAACCATCGACTTGGAGTAAAATGATATCAAACTGCATTTTTAGGGTTTTTTAAAACAGCAAGTGGAGGGTAAGAATAGGTGGTTTGATCGAAGGATTAAGTCCTCGAAAAGAGAAGACAGTCCATGCCTTTTCACAATTTACCACAGACCCATAACAAGTGACAATACTCTCGATTGTGAGGGTTACCAAAACAACAGACTGTCAACTCCAACAGGAAAATGAAATGAAGCCAATCTCTTAAACAACACTGTAATATGAGAATGCAAGCACAAACCTGTGCCAGACCAAAAGCATGTATAATGCCTCCATTAACTTTTGGGTGATGTTAAACCCATACCATGCAATGCTTTCTAGGAAACGGTGTCAGTGAGGGCAACGCAATGTTGGCTAATAGCTCAGGGTTTTGCCAAGACAAGGAAAAAAAACACTTTAATCTTTCAATAGTTCATATTGCAACCCATAGGGTCGAAAACACTATCCACAGATATGAACATGGAGTGGGCAGCTTAAACACAAATACTTATTGTAACAATCCATAAATAGGATACGCACAAATCCCAGAGCTTTAGCAAGCCATGATACTCAATTTCAATAGAGGTGCCATACTCAAAAACCCAAACCGTGGTCGAGCAGGCTTCACTTCCATTTAATCCAATAAACCCATGCAAAGATTACACACAGCAAGGAGAGCATAACCATTTATTTTTATTTTTAAGTGCCAACAATCCAAAATAATCACCATAAGACACCACAGACACCAACACCAATACACAATTCAAATATCTCATAACAGCTTAAGAAAAACACAGACCACGAGAAATCCTAAGCCAAAAGTTGATTCAAAGGGCAGAGTAACCATCATGGATGGAAGAGTAAGAAACCCATACCTGGAAAATCCTGTGCGAGGAAGAAAACTAGACTATATACCTCCTTCACGACCGAACGATGCAGAACACCAACAACCACCAGAGCCAAACCAAAATGCAAGAATGATAATAATTAATGCCATTTTTAATGCAATGCCAAACCAAAACTCATAATAATTCTTTCATCCATAGGGCAGCCTTAACATATTATGTGAGAGGTCATCAAAGCCATCCAGTGCCATGCATTAATCAACCAACCATCACATGTCACCATAACATTTAAAACCATGATTTGAAACAATGAATTGTAGAATACGGTGTTGGTACCATCATGTAATCAAACAAAATATAAGCGCAACATGTCCACCATTGCGCCACAAGTCCAACAAGGGGGTCCCACCTACTAGTTTATTATTAATATAAATAAATAATAGAGCTTGGAAATCTTTTGTGAGCATAGTATTCATCGTTGTGTTTTTAAGCGTCAACAACTGTGTCAACCAAGAGTAAATTCGGGGTTGGCGATGGGGGGGGTAGATGCTCATGAGATGCCTCAAAGAAGAAGAGAAACCCTAGTCAACTCACATTGGAAAGGTTGACTAGAAGATGCTACAATCGTGCCAAAGAAAGGAAGAAAGCAAACATCAGCTGGAAAACAAAGAGAATTCACATTAGAAGAAGAAACAAACAAAAAAAAGAATTTCAAGAAGAATGCATCATTACAAACCTACAATTGATCTACAAAAATATAATGAGACAAAAGGCGGAAAAGAATATTGGAAATATGTGATGTTGCATACCCTCGTTGAACAAGAAAATGAGGAGGTCGTCGATAATGATTACTTATTGTATCCTTGACCCTATTTGAGTCAGATAGCGATTGATCAGATGTGGAAGTGGAAGTAGCCTCGATGGTTCCTAAGTTGGACGAAGATCTACAATTGGTAGAGGTAAGTTTTGGAGCCCTATAAATGTCAAAGAACATTCAAAGTATGGAAGTCAATGAGTCAAATATGGTGACACTTATAATACCATATCAGAACAATGAAGTCACCATATTATAGAAATCCTCAAAGATCGCTTGGATGTAGAACCTGGTCTTGCTTCAATGTGGAGTTAACTAAACAAAGAAGGAAGAGTCATTGATAGAAATGGATCCAGATGCCACAGAAAGACAATAATTGGATAAATTTTGTACCTGAATAAATCAACAATGACTTACTTATTCGAATTGAATATCTCATGGGAGCAACCCCCCCTAGACGAATTTAATTACTGAGGAAGATCAAACACTATCGACTAAAGGTAGTGAGGAAGAGATGCAACCAAAGAGAACCATTTTGGTAGAATATAAATACCAAGATTTCCAAATGGAGGAGACCAAACAAAAATTAAAGAAAACAGTTAATCGAACAATCCAATCAAAAACTTGAAGCAATCAAAACCACCTCCACCTTTGCCACTGAAACCCTCGAAAACTATCAAAATGGCATGTCGCCACCGCCTTCTCTACTAAGATGGTGAGGACCTAAGGAGACATTGATTTATTTCTGAAAATTTCTGGCACGCCATCGATGTAAATAACAAAACAAAATTGATGGCACAATTTTTCTAGGCATTATGAAAAACAACCCTAACTTGGTTCATGAACTTCACCAATAATCAAATAAGAACCAAAGCAGAAATAAAGAACAATTTCCTGTCATTTTTTAAAACATAGGATAGTAAGCATTTGGCCACACAAAAACTTAAAGAAATCAAAGAAATGTCGGGTGATTTGGTACCATAATTTGACAAACGATTTAAGGATCTCCTTAGCCAAATCCCACACACTATAAACAAAGAAATACTTGTACAATGGTTTGTTGCATGACTACTTTAGAGAATTAGGGCACTACTGAGAATGCACAAGATACATTCTTGTGAAGATACCCTTAAAAAAACATAGTATATTGAATTTCACGACAACTGGATTGCACCTTGTTGTAGGGGCTATATGGCTATGTCGACTAGACCCACGAATCGACCTGCCAAGACGACTATAGAAGTCGGTTAGGGAAGTCATTTGAATAGACAGTTAGAGTTGATCGACCAAGTAGTTAAAGAATGTATCCAAATAATAATTGTATATCATGTCTGTGTGTGTGTGTGTTTGTGTGTGTGGCTATGTAATGGAAAGGAAGTGGATTGTTTTTGCTATCTAATAAAATGCATTGATGATTCTCACACTTCTTGTGTATGTCTACTTATGTCTATGTGCTTCTATATATAATGTTGTGAAGTGTATTGTTCTGTGTTAGGATCTACCGGTAACTTCTCCTACTTTCCCTTAGACTACAACATTGGTTTTTTTGTTGGTAGTTCTAAAATCGGTCATTTATAAAGAAAAATTCACATACATGTTACATTGAATAACAAGCGATTGAAGACAAAGAGTCAGTCGAAACCATCAAAAATAAATTCTACATAGAATTACACAACAGACTCCTTTGCATTGTCCCATCCTTACTTCATAAGTTCTTCTTAGACAAGGAAGTCAAGGACATCATCGAATACCGACCCCTACTGAAAAATCCTCCTCTAAATTCCAATTGGCAGGAAAAACAAGCAGATTGGGAAGAATTTATGGAATCTAATTGAAAAGATACAAGAGAAGCTTGGGATTATTTTATTAAGAAATGAAATTAGCCAAAATGAGTAACATCCTCGACCGTGATTAATTATGGTTGGTGATGGGGAGTTGGACAATCCGTGAGATGATACAATTTGATTCAAACATACCCAAGTCGAAAATATCAAAAGTCAGGAGGAAGATAATTGAAGCAAGTGAGAATTTTGCACGATGAACGCAGACATATAAACCTTCAACTGATATTCAAAAATTGGAGCGGTACAAAAGGAAAAAGAGGTGAGAATGGTTATGAAATGAAAGGGATCTCAGAGCTTCCCATAAAAAACCTAATCAGGTGCGACAGTTCACTGGGGTAGCCCTAGAGAGCACCCTGATGGATCCTGGGGGGAGTAAAAGCTTACATGTAAGTATGGTAGTCGATGGTGCCTTGCAAGTCGAAATTATGGAAATCGATGACTCAAGACCTGTAAATTGACCTTCTCTTGTAAGCATCCCTAAACCATAGATTGTAGACTTCCTCTGCTAGAGACTTCATGTGGATACACAATCAACAAAGGTGTCATGTGAAACTGACAATGTTGGTCAGATAATAGATATGCTACTAATTGAAGCGCAAGAAAATATAGAAAATCGACTAGAGGATATAATCCTCCTTATGAGAGACCTCATTGATTCTGCCCCCATGCCAAATATACTTTTGGAAGACTCTAAATCAATAGATAGTGAAAACAAATCGACACAACCCTTTAATGGATGATTCATTGACTACATAGGAAAATGTTGTCATACAAATGATCTAAGCCCAAGCAAATAACAATCCCAGTTAACACTTGAATACATTTCAACTGAATATTAGAGGCAAATTATATTGGTTGAGTTGAATATTCAGACTTAGACTCCAAAAATTAGTATTACATTAAATTCCTAGTCAAGTTCGACCCAAAATCTTGCAATAGTTCTAGCATTGGGAAAATCCAAGAAAACAACAACAGGCCTCAATCACAACCTGGCGTGCAAAGGTGATGAAGATCCCAAACAAAATTGGTTCATTTGTGAGAAATTTTTGGATGTGACCGATATAAGCGATGAAGATAAACAAATGTCCCAATCAGGTGTTGCGCTTCGTGCCAGAGCCCTTACTTGGTTTATGAATTTCACATATAGTTAGCCTCGCAAGGCAAAAATAAAGAAAAACTTCCTCACATTTTTCAAAACACAAGATATAAGCCACTTGGTGACATAAAAACTAAAAGAAATAAATCAGAATCCAGGCGAAATTCTCTGTGAATATGATAAAATATTTAAATATATTCTAATTCAATTCGAGAAACATGTCACCTACCTCGGGAAATGTGTCACGTATTTAGGTGGTTTTTCGGCACATGGTTTTTGCCGATGATTTTCTATTTTCGGTTAAGGAATTAGGTTTTTGGACTAATCCAGGTCATTGGGTTAGGTTTTTGGATGTCATTGGCTCCTATATGTATATTGTATTGTAAATAGTGTAATACATATGAATGAATATAGAATATGTTGGTTTTCCTAGTTTGGGTTTCCAGGGGGAAAATCTTTGTGTAATGTTTGTATTTGCCATTGTATCTTTTATGTTCTTTTACTGAAAATCTATTTGCAGTAAATATTGTAGAAGGTTAGAATTTACAACCAATCCCTTGAAGATTACCCAATTGTATTAGATAAAGTAATGAATAAGCGGAATGTAAACCTCTTGCATATAGTGTCAAAGCAAGACATTTTAAATTCAAAGAATCTCCATTTAGTAACACAATCGGGAGTAGGTGAAAATATTTACCTCGATCCATCAAATTGACAAATAGCTAGAAATGCATACCTCGACCAAGAGAATGAAGAAAGAATAATGCGGGAAGCAATGAAATTCTTCAAGAATATTGACTAGGACAACAAAACATCCCTAACACTACACTTGAATAATTCCTCTAGTTACTGAAGGAAAAGAAATCAGTCGGTCACCTTATCGACTTGCTAAATAATTTAAGAGAATGCAAAGAAAATCAGAGACCAGTCAAAAACCTAAGGCAGTTGTCCCAGGAAAGGAATACAAGTGATTTTGACCCACGAGTTGACCTAGAAATTAACAACTACATTATTAAAAGAGTTATAGTTGACTTTAGGTCCCAAGTAAACATCCTCCCCATAGAAACATGGATTCGACTGGAGAAATCCTTACTTCAGACAACAATAAATTTTCTAGAACACATAGATCATAGGTTCATTGAACCAATTGGAAAACTTAAGTGTCTAGGAATCCCAACGAGAGTCAACTTCAAAGTAATTAACCTGGTCGAAGGCATCCCTGCTTACCCTGGATTAGTCGGAAGACCATGGGCTCAAAATATGAAGGCCACAATATCATTAGAAAGGGATCGAATCAAACTAAAAGGTAGTGGCAGAAAAATCATAATTCCATTAGACCCAAAAGAAGGAAAACCATGAGTCGAAACATGGGATCAAGCCCATGAAGCATGACGATTGTATCAAGTAATGAATGAACAAAAGGACAATGTCGAGCCTAATAGTGAAGGAGAGATTTGAGTTGGATCGCCATTGTCAATAGGACAGAACTCAGATAGAGAGTTGTATAAATAGAAAATGGAGAATTATGGATCTCGAGCTAAGGAATGTTGGTCGATAGAGGCAATACCAATAAAATGATCAAAATCATGATTTTCAAGCAATCCCTATCGTGGTCGAGAAGAAGTTAAAATAAACACCAACACTAATATTGACTAATACACATACGAGGTCCCCCCTACAGTTTCGTGAAAGAAACTCTATGTCAAAGCATGTCGACGAGGTTTCTAAATCAGTCGGGAGGGAGAGTACAAAGCTTAGTTGAATCCTTTTCAGGCAAAGCATCCCGATGGTGGGTAACACATGAAGCATGAATGCAAACATGGAATAATGCTACCATATATTTTGTGGAAAGATTGGTGGGAACAACCAGTAGTGTCATTGTTCCCGCTACAGTTTTTCATTGAATATATCTCTATTGTTTTCTTCTTTCTTCCTCTGATCTTTAACTGAATATTGCAACAAAGGTTGTTATAATAATGGATATTTGTGTAAATGCGCCCCTGGTTTTTCGCCAGTGTTTCCAAGTGGAGAAGAGGGAGAGATACAACTGGTGTTGCTTCCATTTGAACCCAAATTCATAATTGTTGGAGCTATTTTTGTAGCCATTTCTACCACCATAATGCTCGTCGATATATTCATAGCCACTGGGGGAACTAGATTCAAGATCACTGTGTACCCTGGACCTTTGTTCCTTATTAGATCTGTCTCCAAATTGACATTTCCCCAAAATAAAGCAATCAAGGTGCTCATTGAGATATAGGGCATATATGTGTACAAATGTGGAATAGTCCCAAGCATTTGATTATGAATCATCCCTAAAATCAGATAGATTGAGAAGGCGTGCACCAAGCCTCATTCCTTGAAGAACTCCCCACTCAGAAATCTTGGATCATCATCCTGAAATAACTTGTGAATGAGCATCAACATATTCATTTCCACTATCCAATTGTGTGTTTTGTTGATCCTCTTGGACGAACTGTGGACACAGGCACTCGTATAACCTATGGAATAAGTGGTGAGGTGCAAATGACATAGCTTCCACCCAATGATACGCCAAAATCTTAGCAAAGCAGATTTAGTCGGTGAACATAGAATTGCAGGTTTTACCGATCACAACATCACCTCCTGTATTATGGAATATGCACTTCAAAAACAATTTCAATACACTTTCATTGATTTCATATCTTCTTGACATTGTCAGTACAACTGGACAGATTAATCCACATGTTTTAATGGTTTTATTATTTTGCAGGTTTGCTTGGGTAGTGAAACAAAGGCCACATAATTTATATCAACAACAATATTGTTTTGTTTTTGTTTTTTTTTTAATAAAAACAATTTTTTTTTTATTTTTTTTTTTTAAGTTTTGTTTTGGTTTATATATATATAATTTATTTTTGTATCACTCTTGAAAAAAAAAACAACTTTTCACTAATTATTTCTGAAAATTCAATATTCAAAATTTTAGTACTTTTTCAAAAAACTAAAAAAAAATTATTCCATAACCATGACAGTTTAAGCGTGAATTTTTATTTATGAAAACACAACTAAATTTTTTTTAAGTTTTATTTGGGTTTTTATATTTTTATTTTTATTTTTGTATCACTTGTTAAAAAAAAAAAATGTAAAATTTAAGAGAAATTCGAATGAAAGTTTTTAGCAAATGGAGATCCATGTTATGTTTTTTTGAAAACGTTAGACATCCTACTTTATGATCCTCAAGATCGCACTAAGCGCGAGAGGAGAGAATACTTATTCAAAACTTAATGCAAAAACTGAAAATAACATCCTACCTACTCTATGCTAATTAGAAGTTGGAAATTAGTTACGTGTAAGCAAATTTCCAATTTAACCATTTGCGTAATAGGAGCAAGAATATATTCACACGCAATTTCAAAAATTGAAAACTAAAATGTATAGAAGTGTGTGAAATCAATTGCGGTAAATGTGATACAGAGAAATAGGGAAGAAAGCATTGAACTGTCGTGATACTCACTTGAAACCACCATTCAATGAAGCTTTCATATGTGTGATTTCCATTCTGATTCAGATTACTTCCATTCTCTTATTGGTCCTCCTCGATCTCTTGTTCGAATATTTGTTCCTCATTTGATTCTTTGAGTGTCAATTCTTCTTTTTTGTCAGGAGGAGAGGCTAAGTCCTTGACTGTTGTCAAGATCTCATCTTCTTGAGAAGATGAGATCCTGGCTTTTTCTAGGATCTGAGAGAGTTGTTCCAAGGTTATATTCATTCTAAAATCATCTTACTGGTATTCAAAACAAATACTTTATATAAGAAAATGTAAGCAAACCAATTATATACTCGAAGCGCCACCATGCTACTAGGACCCTGTTGTCACCAAGTTATCTGTTCACACAAGTTAGCTTCTCTTCTCATATATATATATATATATATATATATATATATATATATATA
>ML789354.1:192145-246843 GCA_009831015.1 Picea engelmannii
AATATGCTTGAATAATTATCCTCAAATCTTCAAAGGTTGGAGAAAAGATTCGAGAAGCTTGAATAATCTTTTTGTTGGAGTCTTCAAATATTCCTACACATTACAAAACTCATCCAACTTTGAGATATACATGAAAATATGTCCAGTTTCTAATATTTAATCACAAATTATCTTTTAATACTAAAATAAATGATTTGGAAAATAATAAGGCTAAACCCATATTTAATTATGAAAATGGTATTAATGAATGATTTATGGAGTGGTATAATATGGATAAATGTGAAGAATGGTGAAAGGAAAAGAGGATGAAAATGCGACAATCCTGAGACTCAACACAAACCTCGACATCTCGACTTTCAAACTGGGGTTTGACTCAGTCACTCACATTCATCAATGTGAGAAAGAAAGGAGAAGAGCGGGCTATCGAGATGAAAGAGTGTGGCCACATATGTTCGTGAATACATTGGATGTTATACCACATAAGTGGTCTAAAATTGAAGAAGCATGTGGACACACATTCGATTGGAACGAAATCAAAAGAAATTTCCTCAAAGACTTTGAATTCAAATCCAAAGAAGCACTTTTGCAAGAGGTAGCAAGAGAAATGATTTTTTTTTGGAAAAATCAAGTCCCAACGAGATTCAAAAGAAAGGTAAAGCTAAATTTGACATGGGATCGACTTCGAATTGCAATTTTTTGTCTAGTATCCCCATTTTGTGGATAACTAAGGAGATCATGTCTCGAGGCCCTCAGGTTACAGATATGGAGTGCCAGGAGACTACATGACCAGTAGTACCCTTTCACATAGATGGAAAACCCACTCACCACCACAGATGGTCACATCTTTGCAGATGGCATCCACCACACTAGTTGGCTTCCAGAAGGCAGTGGGCCTTGCTCCATGAGGTATAAGTCGGTATTATAGTAAGCATAATTTCAATATTTAATCCATTTGATTATGTTGTATCTTTGATTGCTCTATATTTCATTATATGTGCTTGGACATTATGCCTCTTTCCCTGCTTCACCTTGGTGGTTAACATTGTACCCTAGTAAGTGGTGTTCCTTGGGGATGGGTTTGCTACTAGGAACTCCCTTAATGAGCCATCGTACAGTTTCCGACCATACTTACCACTTTCCATCATTGTTCCCCTCCATTTTCTTATCTCTTGGGATTTTAGGGTGTATTGACCCAAGAAGGGGTTTTCCCTCATTCTATGGGAAGAAGGGGCTAAAGGCCCAGAGGGGTTGGTGTTGGGTAAAAAATAAAATCCTTGTATAAACCTTCCAAATGCTTTGCCCAAGGATCACCCAAGAAAGCAATGAAACACTTATCTTTGAAATAAAAGGGACCCACAATATAATAAATAATGCTTAAAAGGTTAGTTGAAGGATAGGAGGTATTATCATGAACCACCCTATCATGTCCATGAATATCTAGTGGTATGGCATTACCATCATCTAGTCACCAAACCAGGGTAATGGCTCCCAGTTGCATGGTTGAGAGAAAGGGGGTCTCATCACGAGCCAGCCATCCCATTTCCATTAGGTGTTTATGGGTGACATTGCCATCATCTGGTCACAATGCCAAGGCAGTGACCTTCAACCTCTCCTTATGCTATATTGAAAGAAAATAAAGAAAGAAAGATAAAAGGCAATTGATTGGCTTGGAAAAAATGCATTGTGGACGAAGGTACAACACCCTCTACAAAGGCACCCATGAATGAGACACTACAACCCCTTGTATGTCATGAACCCTATGCCCATTGAGTCTTGACCCCAACCACTTCATCAACTTTGCATGGCTTAGAGAGGGGTCTCTTGGAAGCTCTCCTTGACCTAGGGCAAGACCTACCCAATAGGACACCTCGTCAACCCTCCCATATTTAAGCTTGACAAGTCGCATAGTAGCTTTGAGTTGTCAATTGTTTGATATAGTGATCTTTGATACACATGATTAGATGGATTATTTATTGATTGGATTCACTCATCATTATGTTATGATATGAGATCCTTGGAGGGCGTGTTCATTTGTCTTTGCAGTACCTAGTTGGTGGACAATTTTGGGAGAACAAGCCTAGCTTGGGCTTCCATGGGGCTACAAGCCCATAGGTTGGATGACAAATGATTGCATGCCAGATGAGAGGGATCACACTTGGATGGCCTTGATTATGACTTAGGAAACCTATCCCAGCCCTTACTTACCAAACGACTTGCCCAGGAGGGGGAAAATGTTCTACTTTTGAGCTTGATGTCATGCTTTTGGGGCTAGAGCATGGTGGTGAGGTGCCACTACCTTGACACATGGACATTTGGGGAGGAGAAGGGTCTTCACCATGATGATTGTGATTATATGCTTGACATGTGGCCTTTGGAGGCCTATCCATGCTTCTCCAACACCAACGTCTTTCTTAAAGTGGAAAAACGTCCCCTAAAGGGGTGACGTCCTCCTAAATTGGGGTTTAATTGGTGGAAAAAGTGAAATTTTGAGTGAATTTTTGAATAATACTTTGTTAAGGGAGAAATATTAGGTTTGTTGACCCATAATATTGTGTTTTACTCCTTAATTTGTGGACAAGCTATGTTAGCTACATTTTGTATTAATAGAGATCATAATATCTCTTTTGAGATATAACTCACCCTCTTGTGAGAGGTCTTGGTCTGAAATTTGTGCCACACTTGGCTCTTTCATCTCTTGTGCACTTTTTCATGGCTATGTTTATGAATGGTTGATGGAGGAGGCCTAGCTCTAGCTTTGGATGATGATTTCTAACTCTTGTAGTGAATTATCTTAGCAGTTCTCTTGATCTTGGTATATTTTTCTACTATTATGCTATCATTTTTCAAGTTCAAGTATTGTTATGCTAGGATCTAGGTGGGAAGTATAAGGGCATACACCCCCACCATAGCCTTCATCATTTTATTTGCTTTATCTCATTGATTACACAAGGGTTTTCTAAGAGAAGTATAAGGGCATACACCATCTTAGCTTAAACCCTAGCCTAGAGAAACTTTCCTAAGGAAGTAAAAGGGATTACACCCCCAAGGAGGTAGCTTCCCTTAGCTCCTTTTGACTCCATTAACCCAATATTAAAGGCACTAGTCATTGATTTGTTGCAATTGAGAAATAAAATATTGCATTGGGAAACGTGATTTTTGGTCATTTTTACTTCTTGCAAAATGGATTGTATTCCTTGTCCCTTGGGCACCTCACAGCCACTAAGGAGTCCCCATATAGGGGATACTTATTGATGTTGTTACAAAATTTCATCTTCAGCCATTAGGGCTGCAGAAACCCTAACCTACTTGCTTGAATAATTCTCTTATCAACTATTGGATTTTGCTCAAAGTTTGCACACTTGTTCTCCTTGGTCCAACGCACTTTTTAACAAATTTTGAGGAGATTTCAGTGGCTGATTTTCTTTCTGTAATACATTGAATTTTACATCCATAAGGCTGATATAATTTGTTGCAGACAAGTGTTTACAACAACCTTATCTTTTATGCTAAGAGTTTTGGTTTTTCATCTTGAGTTTAGCTAGTCATTCACTAGTTTTTCTATTGCATTTTCTACTTAATCTCTAGCATCTATTGAGAAGATCATAATATCATTTTATTGCTGATATATATTTTTATATATTGCTGCAAATTAGGGACAAAAATCTTAACTTGCTGATCCAACTAACATATATTGTTGCAAAGTGTCTTTTCTTGTGTCTCGGGCAAGTACAATCATCCAGAGAAGTATTACACCTGTGGGGAAACAATTACTTGACTTACAAGGCACCTATTTCCACCTTTCACTCCACTTAGACTTGACCTATAGGGGCTTCACTTCCATCCATATTCATCTCCATGTCAATCCCCTTAGGGTCACCGGGATTGCCTCCCTAGAGTGACCTATTCACCCTTGAAGTGCAGGACCTACATCGAGGTGGCATTGGGTGTAGGATTCCCAAGTTATAGCACATGTTTTTGGTTGGGTCGGGATTTTCCTAACCTACAACTTACGCTATAACATTTTGGCATTGTTATCAGGGAATATTTTGAATTTTCTTTGTACCCTAACAACACATTGGTAAGCCATCCCAAAGCCTTTCCCTTAGCTTGCTTGGCGACTCCACCCAAGGGACATTCCATTTTCATCCTTCTTGATGAGATCATATTGAATCTCATCTGGCAACTCCACCTTGCCAGAATCCTTCTTTCCCTGAACCTTTTCCCCTTGGGAGGTTCAAGCCTTCTAAGGTTTACCAAAGAAGTCCTCCTCTCAAGTCTCTCGTTGCTAAAATCCTTTTCCATAATACCCTCCCTCTTGTTTCAATGGCTTGCCCTTAGGAAACGGACCTCTACAAACCCCTTAACATGACCAATATCCAAGGTTACCCTAAAAAAATTCCAACAAAAGTCAACAAGTTGTTGCCAAAGTTTCAAGGAAACAATGTGATAACAGTCGAAGACCACATTTATTTGATGGTCGGGATATGGACAATGCAAGTATTGATCATGAAGATGTGGCCATGAAACTATTTGCTTCATCATTGACTGAAGAAGCCTTTGATTGGTTCAAGGGACTCCCCGATAATCATATCATGACCTATGATGTTTTTTCCAACCTATTCAAAGCAGATGGTCTAGAAAAGTGTATGGTGGGACACTTGGGACTCAGTTCAATCAAATAAAGAAAAAGGAGAATGAAACGGTGAGGGAATTAATTTCCATATTTGACTGGTTGTACAATCAAATTCCAACATATTATCATCCTACAACATCATTAGTTCATCTCCTCTACATGAATTCCTTTGAAGGGCAGTTCTGATACATTCATAAAGATAAAAAGCCCACGTCATTGGAAGAGGCTAAAGAGTTCGGCATCAACATTGAAGAAAATCTCCTTGATTCAAAAATAGAACCTTTTCAATACCCTCATATCATAACAGAATCAAGGACTAAGGTTTCCAACAACATTGTTCCTGATCAGATTGCTCTCCTAAATCATAAGATAGACCAAATGAATACTCAATTTTATCAGGTGAAGAATCAGCTTATGAACCGTATGACTACAGTGGAAAGAAATCATTCCACTGCCAGAACTTAGTTTTCCATAGAACAGAGAGATGCCACCGGTTGGAAACCAAGACCTCAACAAGAAGCAAAGGCCCCAGATACTTTGAAACCTATTGGGACAGTTGATATAGAAGATTGGTGTCTCCCATGCCAAGAGCCCCGCAAGGAATATGAGTGACCCCGACAAAAAAAATATTATCCTGATGATATAAACTTCATGATTTACAATCTCAATGATGAACAGGTTACTCAAGAATAGATCAATGAATCTAGAAGAATAGGAGAAAGAGAGGGGAGACTCTGGGCCTTAAGTAAATTGACAGATGATCAGAAGAAGAAACTGAGGAGGAGGGAAATTATAAACTACAAAAGAAAAAATGATTCACCCCCTCCTTCATAGGCTGATACTCCTCTTCCACCAGCAAAGAAGGTGGATCCAACACCTCCACCACCTCCACCACTGATATGTGAGTTGCTTCCTAAGCCAACTCCTATAGTTTACATTCAGTAGAATATAGATGTTTCAAAGATGTTTGGAAAATTGAATATGACGGTCCCAGTGACAGAGATATGTAAGATCCCTTTCGTAAAAAGAGAAATTTTGAAAATCTTACATGTGTCAGATCATCCCATCATGTTAAACACTATGTATCTCGACCGGCCAAGGGACAAGAACCCTCCTTTCTATCTTTCACTAGGTGTGAATGACCTTCGTTTGAACAACTAAATGCTTGATTCAGGGGCCTCAACAAATGGCATATCATTGAAGGTAATGAAACAGCTTGGTCTGAAGACAATCCAATGGCATGGCAATGTATGTGGTATTGTTTCCAGAAAGGTCAAAGTCCTCGGGGTATGTGAGGACATTGATATTTTCCTGATTGGCTTTCCACATATCATCATTCTCATGGACATAGTAGTGATCGACGTCCCATATGGTTGGGGGATGATCTTATATAGGAGTTGGTCTACTGCTCTTGGAGGTTTCCTTAGCATAGATCTCACCCATTCACACATACCTATGGGGGATGGCACTTTTCATATACTATACAATCAAGAGAAAGTTGATAGACATGTGATGGATCCTGATGGTCCTAATTATGCCAGCGAATTTGATTATTATGTACTCCCACGGACCATTGAGTATGATCCATCTTAGCTACCTTTTATGTAGGAGGATTCCATAGACACACTTCTTCCTTGGATAGATCAATAAAAAGACAAACTTGAAAAATACAATGGGAAGGATCCAGGGTCTATCCAAATTTTGAAGAAGGAAGATGAGAAACATGAATAAATCATCAAAGATACAGTCCACACAGAGCCTTCATATGATGAGAATACACCTTGAATCGATTTCAATGAAGGAAGTCTTGTGCTCATGTGGGACAAAAGAAAGAGAAAGCCTAGATATGACCAAAAAGACAACAATTCATGTCGTGGCCCTTACATCATCAAGAAGAAATCGGACAAAGAAAGGTATTATCTGACAGATTTAGATGGGAGAAAGATGTCACTACCAATAGATGGGTCTCTTCTCCAACCTCACATCTAGGTTACATGATTTCTTCAAGGCCCGTGCCCCAGGTAAGTAGGTAAGTCATTTTGATTCCCTGCATTTTCATCTTGATTGGTCATACTAGTTTAGATGCATTTCATTTTCATTTTTCTCTACTTACATATTGATTTCATGCTTAGCTTGGAAATTTTATTGAAAAAAATGTCAAAATTTTCTTTTTCTATCTTAGTTGGTTTGGATTATGATCATATGAGAACAAGGATGAGTAGGTCATCCTGGACTTGATAGTTTGATGTTTCATTGCAGGCACAGGTCTACCAGGAGATGTTGTGGTTCTCATGCACACTATGATGAGTACATGTCCTAAAGTAGGATCCAAATGTAATCCCCATTTTGTGTATAACTAAGGATATAATGTCTCGAGGCCCTCAGGTTGCATATATGGAGTGTCGAGAGACTACATGACCAGCAGTACCATTTTACATAGATGGAAAATCCACTCACTACCGCAGATGCTCACATTTTTGTAGATGGCATCCACCACACCAGTTGGATTCCAAAAGGCAGTGGGCCTTGCTCCATGAGGTACAAGTTGGTATTATGGTAAGCATCATTTCAATATTTAATCCGTTTGATTTTGTTATATCTTATATTTCTCTATATTTCATGATATGTGCTTGGACATTATGCCTATTTCCCTGCTTCACCTTGGTGGTTGACACTCTACCCTAGTAAGTGGTTTTCCTTGGGTATGGGTTTGCTACTGGGAACTCCCTTAATGAGCCATCATACTGTTTCCGACCATACTTACCACTTTCCATCATTGTTCCCCTCAATTTACTTATCTCTTGGGATTTTAGGGTGTATTGACCTGAGAAGGGGTTGTCCCTCATTCTATGGGAAGAAGGGGCTAAAGGCCCAGAAGGGTTGGTGTTGGGTAAAAGATAAAATCCCTGTATAAACATTCCATATGCTTCTCCCAAGGATCACCCAAGAAAGCAATGAAATGATTATCTTTGAAATAAAGGGGATCCACAATATAATAAACAATGCTTAAAAGGTTAGTTGAAGGATAGTAGGTCTCATCACGAGCCGGCCTATCACGTCCAGGAATATCTAGTGGTATGAAATTACCGTCATCTAGTCACCAAACCAGGGTAATGGCTCTCAGCTACATGGTTGATATAAACGGGGTCTCATGAGAAGCCAACCTTCCCATTTCCATTAGGTGTTTGTGGGTCACATTGCCATCTTCTGGTCACCACGCCAGGGCAGTGACCTTAACCTCTCCTTATGCTATATTGAAAGAAAATAAAGAAAGGAAGATAAAAGGTAATTGATGGGCTTGGAAAAAATGCATTGTGGACGAAGGTACCACACACCCTCTACAAAGGCACCCATGAATGAGACACTAGGACCCCTTATATGTCATGATCCCTATGCCCATTGAGTCTTTACCCCAACAACTTCATCCACTTTACAAGCCTTGGAGAGGGATCTCTTGGAAGCTCTCCTTGACCTAGGGCAAGACCTACCCAATAGGACACCTCGTCAACCCTCCCATATTTAATCTTGACAAGTCGCATAGTGTCTTTGAGTTGTTAATTGTTTGATATAGTGATCTTTGATGCACATGATTAGATGGATTATTTATTTATTGTATTCACTCATCATGATGTTATGACTTGAGATCCTCAGAGGGTGTGTTCATTCATCTTTGCAGGACTTAGTTGGTGGACATTTTTGGGAGAACAAGCTTAGCTTGGGCTTCCATGGGGCTACAAGCCCACGGGTTGGATTTTAGAGGCCCACGTGCTAGATGAGAAAGAACACACTTGGATGGTCTGAATGATGACTTGGGAAACCTAGCCCATCCCTTACTTGCCAAACGACTTGCCCATGAGGGGAAAAATGTTCTTCTTTTGAGCTTGACAGCATGCTTTTGGGGCTAGGGCATGGTGGTGAGGTGCCATTACTTTGACACATGGAAGTTTGGGGAGGAGAAGGGTCTTAACCATGATGATAGTGCTTAGATGCTTGGCATGTGGCCTTTGGAGGCCTATACATGCTTCTCCAACACCAATGACTTCCTTAAAGTGGCAAAACTTCCCCTAAAGGGGTGACATCCTCCTAAATTAGGGTTTAATTTATGCAAAAAGTGAAATTTTAAGTAAATTGTTTAATATTACTTTGTTAAGGGGGAAATATTAGGGTTGTTGACCCCTAATCTTGTATTTTACTCCTTAATTTGTGGACAAGCTATGTAGCTACATTTTGTATAAATAGATATCATAAGATCTCATTTGAGATATAACTCTCCCTCTTGTGAGAGGTCTTGGTCTGAATTTTGCGCCACACTTGGCTCATATATTGTGCACTTGTTTATGGATATGTTTATGAATGGTTTATGGAGGAGGCCTAGCACTAGCTTTGGATGATACTTTCTAACTCTTGTGGTGGATTATCTTGGCATTTCTCTTGATCTTGGTATGGTTTTCTACTATTATGCTATCATTTTTCAAGTTCAAGTATTGTTATGCTAAGAGATATGTGGTAAGTATAAGGGCATACACCCCCACCATAGCATTCACCATTTTATTTTCTTCATCTCATTGATTACACAAGGGTTTGCTAAGAGAATTATAAAGGCATACACCCTCTTAGCTTAAACCCTAGGCTAGAGAAACTTGCCTTGGGAAGTGAAATGGATTACACCCCCAAGGAGGTAGCTTATCTTAGCTCCTGTTGACTCCATTAACCCAATAGTAAATGCACTAGTCATTGATTGCATTGGAGAAATAAAATATTGCATTGGGAAACATGATTTTCGGTCATTTTTACTTCTTGCGGAGTGGATTGTATTCCTTATGCCTTGGGCACCTCACAGCCACTAGGGCGTCCCCATATAGGGGATACTTATTTTTGTTGTTACAGAATTGCATCTTCAACCATTAGGGCTGCAGAAACTCTAACCTACTTGCTTGAATAATTCCCTTATCAACCATTGGATTTTGCTCAAAGTTTGCACACTTGTTCTCCTTGGTCCAATGCACTTTTTGGAAAAGTTTGAGGAGATTTCAATGGCTGATTTTTTTGTTGTAATACATTGAATTTTACATCCATAATGCTGATATAATTTTCTGCAGACAAGTGTTTACAACAGCTTTATCTTTTATGCTAAGAGTATTGGTTTTTCATCTTGAGTTTAGCTAGTCATTCACTAGTTTTTCTCTTGCATTTTATACGTAATATATAGTATCTATTGAGAATATCATATTATCATTTTATTGCTGATATATACTTTTATCTATTGCTAAAAATTAGGACAACAATCTTATCTTTCTGATCCAACTAACATATATTGTTGCAAAGTGTCCTTTCTTGTGTCTCGAGCAGGTACAATCATCCGGAGAAGTATTATACATGTGGGGAAACAATTAATTGACTTTCAAGGCACCTCTTTCCACCTTTCACTCCACTTATACTTGACCTACAGGGGATACACTTCCATCCATCTTCATCTCCATCTCAATCCCCCTAGGGTCACCAGGATCGCTTCCCTAGAGTGACGTAGTCACCCTTGAAGTGTGGGACCTACATCGAGGTGACATTAGGTGTAGTATTCCTAAGTTGTAGCACTTTCTTTGTGGTTGGGTCGGCATTTTCGCAACTTACAAATTGTGTTATAACAGTGTCGACACACAATCTAGACAATGTAATAGGTCGTCAAATAGATATGGAAAACATAACTTTTGGGGGGTAGAGTTTTCAATGGAAGAAAAACTATCCATGAGTACAAAATTATGTCAAAACAATCTACTCAGTGTCCAAGGAAGAAAAATAATAAAAGGAAGACATAGAAAAACTTGACTTCCCCTTAAGCTATATTAAAGTCATGGAAGGAGAACACCAACTGGAAAAATCTAAAGCACTTGAATGGATGGATGCAGAAATCAAGACTAAAGAGTTCAACATCTCAATAGATGGTTGAGAGATAATAGCTATAATAGGTGACTATTGGTCCGACATGCAAACCATTGAAATAGTCGACCTACTGAAAGAATTTCACGATGCCTTTTCACGAGATTACAAAGGCCTAAAAGGGTTGGTACAAGAGATGGGAGAGATGGAAATAAACCTCATCCCTAGGGATAAACCCATCATAAAGCAGCCATATAAGTTGGCACATAAATATAAGCTCATATTCCAAAAGGAGATAGAATCAATGTTGTTTGTTAACATTATATACCCTATCAACAAGTTGGAATGGGCAATTCTGATGGTTGTGAAACTCAAAAAGCACAAGCCAAAGAAACTCATAATATGTGTTGACTTTAGAGGACTCAACAAACTTATAGTAACTAATCCATTCCTGACATCGTTCGTTGACGAAATCGGGAATGGATCAGAGTAATTCCATTCAACCTCAAGAATGCACCAATAGTCTTCTTTGGGATAGTGGTTAAGGCATTCCAAGAATACATTTACAAAACAATGGTTGTGTATTTTGATGACTAGATTATTTACAGTCTGCTGAAATATCATATCCATTGGTTAAGAATGATGTTGGAAATATGTAGACAAATCACTTTTCCTTGAATATTAAAAAAAAAAAAAATGCATCTTTGCCACACCTATAGGCATTCTTCTAGGCCACATTCTATGTAAAGATGGAATCAAAATTGACATGGTCAAGATTAAGGTTATTCTCAAATTGAAACCACCAATTAATCATAAGCAAATTAAAAATATTCCTTGGGCATACCAGATACTATAGAAAGTGCATTTGACACTACTCCAACATAATATTTCTAATTGACGAGCTATTAAAAAAATAAGTTGAGTTCCATTGGAGCCAAGAATCTGATAAATCTTTTGAGTTACCGAAAAGAAAATTGGTACAAGATCCCATATTAAAATTCCTATACTAGTCAAGGAAATTCCATGTCCATGTGGTTGCATCTAACGTTGTTTTTGGCTCAGACCTAGCCCATCCATATGACGACATGGTTGAACATCCAAATGCATACACCAATAGAAAATTAAATAAAGCAGAAAGAAACTACTCGATGACGGAGCGTGAGTCTCTAGCAGTGATTTTTTCCCTTCAAAAATTCTAACACTACTTATTAGCAAATCCATTTATATTCTTCATGGACCATCACGCGTTGAAATTCTTAGTAAATAAACCAATCCATCAAGGAAAAATTTGTTGATGGCTACTAATGTTTGAAGAGTTTGACTTTGAGGTAGTAATCTGGCCAAGAAAGAAGAATTTCATCCCAGATCATCTATCTCAACTTGAGATGGTAGAAGATCTGATTGGGATAGATGACGATTTTCCATATGAACAATTTATTCAAGGTCGAAGCAACTCCCGAGGAACTAGAATAAATTTCAAACATTTTAGAAGGGAAGACACCTGCAAATCTCCCATCCAACAAAAGAAAGATCTTAGTGTTGAAAACATCACCATTGACTCTCATGAATGGATACCTTTACAAGCTATGAATCGATAATATCTTGTGAATATGTGCATTAGAGCATGAAAGTGAGGACGTAATTAATGAACCACATGCAGGCCCAATGAGAGGTCATTTCCAAGCCGACACTACAGCCAGAAAAATCCTCCAAACTAGTCTCTCATGGAGAAACTCACACAAATACTGTCAAGAGAAGATAAATAAATGCGATAAGTGTTAGAGGATCGACTGACCATTTTGGAAAAATAAAATTCCTTTGCATTTGGTAAATCTCAGTTTACCATTTCAAATTTGGGCCATTGATTTTGTTGGTCCATTTCCAAAAAGAGAAAAAATATCTGGGGAAAAATACATAATTATAGTAGTCGAGTACTTAACTAAATGGGGAGAGGGAGAACCAGACAAAAATTGCACAAAGGAAACAATCACAAAATTCATCTATGAAAACATAGTAACCAGATTCAGTTGTCCTTTGACATTGATTAGTGATCAAGGAATGCATTTTATCAACAACACAATTGAGGTATTGGTTAAAAATTTCTTGATCGACTAGAGGAAGATGATTGCTTATCATCCACAAGCCAATGGAGTTTTTGAATCATTCAACAAAACATTACATAAAGGATTAACAAAAATATGTGGACTTGACAGGGATGATTGGGATGATAAGATTCTAGCAATATTGTGGGCCTATAGAACAATGTATAAAAGATCGACTAGCCATATGTCATTCAAGTTAGCCTATGTTAAAGAAGTTATAATTCGATTACACTTATGTGCTAATGTAGGAGGGATAACCTTCGTCCTGGAATTCGACCATATTCTTAACACAAGACAATGTTCTACCAGTTAAATCAATTAGAAGAAAGGATGTTTGCATAGCAACATCAGTTAACCCAAAAGAATCAGCAAAAAGCATGGCACAACCGACATTAAAAACAAGGATATCAATGTCGGAGACTTGGTACTTTTATATGACAGTTGAGTAAGGGGAAAACCAAGAAAACTAGAAACTCTGTGGATGGGGCCTTATGTGGTCGAGGACATCCAACCAATAGGAGTAGTACAACTAAAAACCTTGCAAGGGCATCCCTTCAAGAAACTAGTTAATGGGGCCCGCTTAAAAAAATATACCATTTAACCGTCTCGAGTCATGCTGGTGAAAACCTCTTCAGGGGTGCCACTAGGACCGGACAAGGTCAAAAATCCCCCGGGGCGGCCTAAGTCAAAATTGAGAATAAAAGAAAAAATAAATAAAAAGGAAAAATCAAATCAAATAAAAATAAAGCTAAGCAATAGATTAAGAATTAAGAAAGAAATAAACAAGTTAGTTATTCAAATTAGGTACAAAATTGTTCAAAAATTACAAGCTATATGACTGACTCGAACCAAAAAAGCATTCATTCACGTCACCTTTAGAATATGAGAAGAGAACATAGCTCGTGGCCAACATTAAAATCAATTAGAGAAGAAACGCAGAAATCTAGAGCATGTTTAGTACCAAGGCAAGACCTGTGTCATTACTTAAACAAGCTGACCAGTCAATCATTGAAAGAGAAGTACATCATCCAATCAATCAAGAAACTCATCAATCAAATAAGTGTGAACCTTGAAAATCAAGGGAGACGGAAATATATCAAGCAAGCGAGCATGTAAATAATGCTTCAAGTAAGCATAGACATCTTCAACGGGACAAGCATGTCCTCAGAAGGTCGAGCATTAACGGAGTCGAGAAGAGAAAGGAAATTGATGTGGTTGGATGCTTCGACCAACCAGAAGAACCAACCTAATTAGATTACAGACGCGAATAAAATAACAAAATTTGACCAAGTCGGGCTTACCCCCCCCCCCTGAGAAAAATAAATTGACATGGTCGAAGCAATTGATTCGTGGGAATACATTACTGTAATAAATGCTCGATGGGACAAGCTTGATCGCCACAGCTCCAATGACATAGACATCCCTTCACATGAAAAAGTAATTACACGTGACATTACTATCGAGGCATGTGAATTAATGACATCGTTGGATGAATTAAAGTCACTCGTACATCTCTCACCTATAAATATGGACGAGGAATACGAATTCATCTCACGATTATTCACACCCGAGCACCCAAGAAATCAAAGTATAGAAATTTAAGTTGCGCACATGACTTCAAAGTTTCAAAAACCTCAAATCGACCAACATGAAATCACAGGCATGCAAAGAATGAGAGGACAAGTAGTATATTCCTTGGTCAAGCTAACAACAAAAACCAAATTCGATAAAGCAAGTGTAACATAGCTGGAAGCAAACATGCAAAACATTCACGGGGCTCGAATAGAAGAAATTGACTGGTCCCGACAATGGAAAAACTTCACTGTATGGGAAATGGAAGCTAGTGTATGGAAGGATGAAACACTCTTCCTATGTCATGCAAAAATCTGACATATCTTGGGTGCACTGCAGATCGCAGAGCTCGAGGGATGGAAAGAGGAAGTCACAAAGCTCCCCATGAGTCAATACCATGACGGGAATTTACGATTAAAATTTCTCAGTTGAAAGCATCAGAGGCATGATACATGGGTTCACTGGAATTTCACATGGGGGTACCCCTGTCCACAAGGCCCTCAATTCTAATAATTGGATTCAGGATTTCACAGGAGGAACCTCAGCCAAAAATTCAAAATGGTTCTTAATCAATAAAGTAACCAACCTTCGGGTGAAGTGGACATGTATAATAATGTCGATGTGCTTCACAGTTGCAGGTCAAGCTTTAGATGTTAAGCTTACAATGTTGGAATCGATTGGCCAAATACTTGAGTCAGGGGCGTAGTTCAACTGGGCAGAGCACTTAGTCGCATTGATCAAAAGAAATTGCAAGGATTTGCAATAAAATGGTCGGGCCATCAAATTTCCGTCTCAGTTAATCTGGCTCTCCATGAGCCAAGTCAGCTCATTCAGGGAACTCATGTTCACCCAAAGACACACCTCAACCATGGATAGCTAAAATTTCTTTGCAACAGGAGAAATAATTCATCAGATTCCCTCCCACCTTAGGTAATGTTTGAAAATTGGGTCAATATTCTAAAGAATGTATCACACCAATGGAGATTTGAGCAAAATGTCTAATGGGCCTTACCATTGATTGCCCATATTCAATTAAGCCTTAACTACACCAAGATCTGGTGTGGATTTAGTGTGGGGCTAGTGTCATCAGAATTAGAGTATCATCTAACAAAGATTCAAATATTTCAAGAGATTAACAAGCAACTGGGCTTTGAAGCACCAATCCCACCAGAGGTATTGAATGATGATTAAACCATTTTAACACCCTTGAGTGATGGAGAAGAGGAGGAAGAAATAGAGGCAACTCTCTATACAATTCCATTCTTCTCAAAATTAGACATGGAATGATCCAGGTGGATATCGGTGGCTACCCACCTATTCCAACTGGCTCAAAACAGTTTTCTAGCGACTTACTATTCTAGTAGTTTTTCGGCTCCTAAACTTATGGGGCCATTTTGAAGGCCTAAATGAAGGTTTTTCGGGATCGAGCACCTCAATGATAGCTAAAATCCCTTATTGAGCCCCCAAAATGAATCTCCTCAACGATACATTTCCAACGAGCTATCGTGTACCCAAAACGGAGATCGTATGCCAAAGTTATGCCCCCAAGAAGTCGATACACCAAACTACCCAAAACAAGGTCCACAAAATTTTTGGCTTTCCATATTCTAGGAGTAGGGTTTTGGATTTTATTTATGATAAAAAGGCCTTTAGAGCGTAATTGTGAAATTGTCTTCTTGTGAATGTGAGTAGTCGTCATATCTCTTCTTAGAGAAAAGTTGTCACCATTCTAGCGAGTCTTTCACTATGTATTTCTACAGTTTTGTACATTTCACTCATTAATAGAAATTGTATATTACTATATCTCTATGTTTATGGTTGCATCTATGATATATTTATGTTATACTATTGGATATCTGAGATATCTCTGTAGATTTATTTATTATATCTCTGGTCTCATTTCGTGCCAAAAATAATCTGGATCAATGCTATCAGAGCAGGCTGCTCTTGATCGGGTTTTTTTTTTTCAGTGCATGTCCCCGACAAGGTCCGAGTATAGCAATTTGGGTCTCAAGCTTGTCTCTCTTGAGGAAAATCGCTCTTGCACACCCAAAAAAACCTCCATGGAGGAAGAAAATAAAAATGACACAGCAGACAATTCTATTAATCTGTTGCTTGAGCAAGCTCTCACGTGACAGAGGGATGAAATGATGGAGAATTGTGCCCACATCCTTCAATGCCTGCCAATAACAACAAGTGTGTATTTATCAAGCGGCCACTTTGGAGGCACCTCGCAGATTCAACAAACGCTTTTCCCTCTCCCCGAGAACTCAACACAATGGAGGCCATTGCTTCCTAAGGAGGGAGGATTAATCCAGGTGGATATCGGTGGCCACCCACCTTTTTAGACTAGCTCAAAACAATTTTCTGGCAATTTTGGCAATTTACTATTTTAGCAATTTTTAACTTCCAGGGCCATTTTGAGGGCCCAAATGAAGGTTTTTTGAGATTGAGATTCTCAATTATAGTTGAAGGCATGATTGAGCCCCCATAATGAATCTCCTCGACAATACCTTTCCAACGAGCTATCACGTGAATAAAACAGAGATCGTATACAAAAGTTACGACCCCGGGAAGTTGATGTACTCACTTACCCAAATGGGGCCCACATGACTTTTGGCGCTTCATCTCCTAGGGTTAGGTTTTTGGATATCTATGACTTTTGGCATTCCTATTTATTTTAAAAAGGCCTTCAAAGCCTCATTGTAATCATCTTCTTGCAAATGCGAGTAGCCGTCACATCTCTTCTCAGAGATAAGCTACCACCATTCTAGCGAGTCTTTCACTCTGTATTTTTACAGTCTCTGTACATTTCTTTCATTAATAGAAATCATGTATTACTATATATTTGTGTTTATGGTTTCATCTCTGATACATTTCTATTATATTATTGAATATCTATGATATCTCTATGCATTTCTTTATTATATATCTGATCTCATTTCATGCCGAAAATAATCTAGATCAGTGGTATCAGAGCAGGTTGCTCTTGATCATTTTTTTAGTGCATGTCCCCGACGAGGTCCAAGTATAGCAAGTTGGGTCTTCAGCTTGTCTCTCTTGAAGACAATCACTCTTGCACACCCAAGAAACCCTCAATGGCGGAAGAAAAGAAAAATGATGGAGCAAACGATCCTATCAATCGGTTGCTTGAGCAAGCTCTCACGCGACAAAGGGACGAAATGATGGAGAATTTTTCCCACATCCTTCAACGCCTGCCAATAATAAAAGGTGCATCTTCATCAAGCGACCACTTTGGAGGCACCTTGCCTTTCAAGGTACAAGTTCATTTTGATATTCCTGTATTTGAAGGACAGATAGATGCAGAAGCCCTAGAAAAATGGTTAACTCTGCTAGAAGGTTATTTCTTTGTTCACAAATTTTTCGACAAAGAAAAGATCACCTTCTCACTCCTTAAATCTCTCCCTCATGTCAAACATTGGTGGGAAGCTTACTGGGAGAAAACTTCCACAGAGGAGTCTGGAATATACGGGGCTGATCCCACTTGGGATTTTTTTGTAGATGTGGTAAAGGAACAGTATTACCCTATTGGCAACTATGAGGACCAGTACATGAGATGGACCACACTGCAGAAAGAGAGGGGCCAAGTAGTTCTGGATTTCACCAATACCTTCCATACCTTGTGCACCAAGATGGGTATCAAAGACTCCGAGTGACATTTGGTTCTGAAATACCGTGGGGCTCTACACAGATACATCCAGACTGAAATGGATTTTTTGGACATCTCATCACTCGGTGCTACTTATCGATATGTTGTTAAAATCGAGTAGAAATTTAAGCACCAGAGCAAATGGGAGTTTGGGTCTGCAAATCCGCAACAACCGAAGTATGACAAAGATGGCCCTAACAAACAGTCTCCCAAAAAACAGTCCAAGACATAGGAAAAGAAGGGTCACGGGAAGACAAAGAAGGACACCGAAAAATAGTAAGAGTTCCACAAAATCCCCTGGCACAACATCGATGAATGTCGCTCAAAACAGTCATTGGTGGCCGAGATCAAAGACAAAGAGTCGAACCTTGATTATGAATATAATTCTGAAAACAATGGTAAAGGAAAGATCATCGACGCAGACACCATTGTTATTGTCGCAACCGCAGCAATTCAACTAGAAGAACCAACAGATCCTGAAGAGGGGGAGCACCTTTTCCATTCACAAGTGTGGGTGAAGAGTACCCTGCTGCATTTTATTGTTGATAGCGGAAGCTATAAGAACCTCATATCAACAGAGGTCATCAAACAATTGAGATTGTCGACAACACCACACTCGCAGCCATATAACATTGGGTGGCTTCACCAAGGATGAGATCTCTATGTCAGCCAACAATGTCGATTGTCATATGGCATCATACCCTTCAAGGATGAGGTATTATGTGATGTTGCCCCACTAGATGTTTGTGATGTTCTCTTGGGCCAACCATATATGTGGAAGCACCATGTTGTTTATGAGTCTTGACCCCGTAGTGTCATTGTTTCTCTGGGGGGTCATCTCTACAGAATACCAGAGGTAGTTCCAACTACGGTTCCACCTAAAAAGTGTCGCAAGGTAGTATCTCATACTGCAAAATTTATCTTCTTCACAATCTATTCAAAAGGAGAACAGAAGGACACTGGAACCACTATAGCCTCGCCCCAAGCACCTTCTATCAAACAAAAGAAAGTCAAAAAGATTGTAGAAAAGCACAAAGATTCCTTCTGCACATCATCCTCTGATGTAGCCTAACTTGTTGAATGGCCTCAACCTAAACAGGTTTGTGACAAACTTCCACAAACTGAGCAGCACGATGCCTCCAGCAAGGCAAGCAGCTCACCAAGATGTAGATTCAGCAAACGCTTTTCCCTCTCCCCCGGGAACTCAACGCAATGGAGGCCATTGCTTCCTAAGGAGGGAGGATTGATCCAGGTGGATATCGGTGGCCACCCACCTTTTTCGACTGGCTCAAAACAGTTTTCTGGCAATTTTGGCAATTTACTATTTTTAGCAGTTTTTAACTTCTGGGGCCATTTTGAGGGCCCAAATGAATGTTTTTTGAGATAGAGGTTCTCAATGATATATAAAGGCATGATTGAGCCCCCAAAATGAATCTCCTCGACAATACCTTTCCAACGAGCTATCATACTCCTAAAACGGAGATCGTATGCAAAAGTTACGACCCCGAGAAGTTGATGTACTCACTTACCCAAACGAGGCCCACATGACTTTTGACGCTTCATCTCCTAGGGTTAGGTTTTTGGATGTCTAGGACTTTTTGCATTCTTGTTTATTGTAAAAAGGCCTTCAGAGCCTCATTGTAATCATCTTCTTGTGAATGCGAGTAGCCATCACATCTCTTCTCAGAGATAGGCTGCCACCATTCTAGCGAGTCTTTCACTCTGTATGTTTACAGTCTTTGTACATTTCTTTCATTAATAGAAATTATGTATTACTATATATCTGTGTTTATGGTTGCATATTTGATACATTTCTGTTATATTATTGAATATCTATGATATCTTTGTGCATTTCTTTATTATATCTCCAATCTCATTTCGTTCCGAAAATAATCCGGATCAGAGATCTGGTTCTAAAATATTGCAATGGATTTTCTGAACATATCGTCATTGGGTGATGCTTATCGATATGATGTTGAAATCTAGTAGAAATTTAAGCACCAAAACAAGCGAGATTTTGGGTCTGCAAATCCTCAACAACCAAAGTATGGTAAAGACGGCCCTAACAACCAAACTTCACAAAACCAGTCCAAGCCATAGGAAAAGAAGGATAATGGAAAGACGGAGAAGGACACTAGAAAATGGTGTGATTTCCACAAAATCCCTTGGCACAACACTAATGAATGTCTCTCAAAACAGTCATTGGTGATCGATACCAAAGACAAGGAGCCGAACTCTAATTTGGAATCTGATTCAGAAAATATTGGTAGAAGACAGATCATTGACGCAGACGCCACTACTACTTTTGTGACCGCAGCAATTCAATCAGAAGAACCAGCAGGTCCTAAAGAGGGGGAGTGCCTTTTTCATTCATAGATGTGGGTGAAGGGGACCCCTTTGCATTTTATTGTTGATAGCATAAGCCAGAATAGCCTCATCTTGGTACAAGTCATAAAATAGTTTAGATTGTTGACAACACCACACCCACAACCATACAACATTGGGTGGCTTCGTTGGGGACGAGATCTTCATGTCAGCCAGCAATGTCGATTGTCATACGGCATCCAGCTCTTCAAGGATGATGTATTATGTGATGTTGCCCCGTTGGATGTCTGTAATGTTCTTTTGGGCTAGCCATATATGTGGAAGTGTCATGCTATTTATGAGTCTCGACCCCGTAGTGTCATTGTTACTCTAGGGGGTCATCTCTACTTGATACCAGAGGTAGTTCTAACTACTGTCCCACCTAAATAGTGCCAAAAGGTATTATCTCATTGTAATGTCCCCAAGGCCGAGACCTGTTGTAAATCATGTCTATGAAGTGTAAAGATTGCATTATGAATTGTAATTATGTTTTATAGGCTGGTGAGCCAAATTTATATAAGCTGGTGGGCTTATGTGTTATTAGGCTGGAGAGCCTAAGTGTTAAGGTCGGGAGCCTGTTTTTCTATATGTAATCATGCAGAACATTAATAAAAATATAAACATTGTTGCGTGAAGACCAACCACGATGAATGAGAGATGAGGGACTAAGCTTCCACAGAGTGGGTAAGGGATTGGGGTCTGGAAGGTTGGAAAGAGAGGCTAAGTGTTGAGCCTAGGGGCTTAAGTCCTTGGGAATAATATTTTAATATTATTCCAAAAATCCATGTGAAATATATGTTTTGTCCTAAGTTCTTGGAGAGGAACACATGCTGATGGAGTGCATGCAGCTTCATGGGCGACATGTCTCGATCCAGGCACATGCAGTTAAAAACTACAGAAGTCAGCCGTGGGGGGGGTTCAGTCATTCTGTCATCCTCTGCCTAAGTTCACCGTGATGCCCGTCTGAACCCATTTTGCCTCTGCGTCTACATTTTCTTACCTATGCACCGTGAAGGAAACCCTCACGAGAAAATTGGTTGGTCGGGCATTCCTCCATCCATCACCTAAGTCGGGGAGTCCATTCTCCATCTTCCGCCTGAATGGGCAGGCGTTCCTGATCGACCTCTGTTGGGTGTTTTATGCTAGATCCTTTACCTAAACCATGGGAGTCTATGCGTGGGATCTCTGTACACCCTCACGCATCCCCAAAACCTGAGCCATGAGTCTATCCTGTATTGTTGGTTAGGGAAAAATGAATGTCTCGTAATTTGTTGAGCCTTGTTATGCTATAGAATATGTCTATCACTAGTTTTGGGAAGCCCGTGTCTATGTTTCCAGTGGATTGTTGTGGTCATGTAGTGCTTGATTGCGTGTGGCTTGCATACCATTGTATGTTCATGTGGAGCCTCGTGGTTTCCCGACTGTGTTGGAAATTGAGTTGAAGGAAACAGGTTGTCTGGCCTGTGTGTAACACTCTTTCCAGGTGAAGGAGTTTGCTAGGAAGTGGTATTCTTCCAGAGAGAGTCCAGCACCAGCTACAAAACTCTAATACTTCCTGAGCCGGCCTGTTGCCGAGACCCAGAGAGGGAGGTGAAGCACTGATGGACTGTTCTTGTGAAGGTGTATACTTTCGGGCGGAACAGGCATGTGGGGAATGAGAGTCCGTGAGTAGTGGGCGTAAGAAGGCATCCTGGGAAGAATCCTTTCGGTTATTCTGTGCAGTTTTTCCTATAACCTCAGCTTAGACTAGGATTCCTTGCCTTAGGTGGAGCTTAGTCCCAGCTCGGGGGTGACCCACTGCTAAGAGTGATGAGCAGCATGGTCTAAGGCTGGGAGGTTCGTGGAAGGCATGCACATGGTCGGTGGAATTACCACGGTTTCAAAGATAAGTATCAGCTTATGCTTAATATTATGTTTTGCATGCATGTGATTCTTATATGTATCATGTATTCTGTTGTGCATATGAATTATTGTTAATGCCAAGGATTATTTATGTTAGAAGTAATCTTGTGCTTACTCTGAGTTAAATATGTTTAATTTGATTTAAATGCATGTTATTAATTAAGTATGAGAATGATGTTGTTCTGCACAGTAGCGTTTGCCCGGCCTGTGGGGTTGATGACCGGGGACGTTACAGTATGGTATCAGAGCATAGTTTCAACACTGAGCCTAGATGGGTCGGATAAGTGGTCTTTGGACCGAGTTTTTGAAGAAATTGTGTCTAGAGGACTAATTTCAGACCTCAGAATTTTTCTGAGTGTCAACAGACTACTTGACCATGTTACAAAGCTCAGGAGGGATAACACCTTTGAAGTGTTCAAAGGGAGACGGAGATCGAAACCGTCGCATAGAAATTAAGTTCAAGAGGGAGAACACTCAGTCGTTGGGCAGAAGTCATTGAGGAGTGAATCGGGCGGTCAAAATTCTCCATGGAGAACTCACGAAATCGCGAGGACCGTAGGATCTAGTGGAGCTGTAAGGTGGTTAGGAGTTGGACGAACTCACCACCCTAATATCAAGAATCAACGTGAACCATTGATCGTGGTCAATATGAGTTGTTGATCTCGTTTCAACCCACGTCGTTGGATCATTTTCGTGAATTCGGGGTTCGTGAGTTTGGAGGGCAAACCAAATTCTTGGTTTCACAAAGTTCTGAGTTGCGAGGAGCAGGGATGGAGATCCAGATCATTGGATCCAAGCCACGGGAGAACCGTTGGATCAGAACCTTCGCGGGGTATCGCGTATCGGGGGTTCGGGGGTTGAAAGAATTTCTTTTCGACTATGAAGTCGTGAAGTGTTGAGCACTGAGGGCTCATACGAACACGTAGCACATCCATTAGGTGGGGGCCACATGGTTGATAGGTGGACCTTCTTAAGGACACCATGTGTCACTACCTTGGTGGGCGACAGCTGTGCTATGGGCCCGGAGGGTAAGGAAATCAAATTTTCGGAAGTCAAGGGGGTTGGAGAAGGAAGCGAGTATGAGAACCTCGAGGACCGAAACCCTGAAACCCGAAGTCCCAAAGTCCCAAAATCTTCAAAGATGGAAGAACCGTAGTGGATTTTAACCATTGGATGTTGGGTAAACGTGGACCGTCGATCCACCCGATTTGCGCGAATTCGGTAAATCGAAACTCCGGGAGATAGATGTGTGTGCCTTAAACTCTTCGAAGGTCGAAATCTTGAGTAACACCTAGTAGTCTAGCATTTGGTCATGACCTTTGGTTACAAGGGTAGAGAGAAAGAGGGAGCTATCACCCAAAAATTACAGAGCCGAGCAGAACTCAAAAAATTTGTGAAGTCAAAGCATTTTCTTATTCGCGTTGGTTTATGAATGTTGTAGTTTTATTAAGGGTTTAAGGCTTGACAAACTTCGGTTGACTGGAAGTTGTGTGTGTGCAGAGTTCAACGAGTGTCAGGGCAGCCGTGAATCGACGTCGAGTATAGAAATGGAAGACGTGTTGATTGCCTCCAATTCAGAGAACGAAAGAGAAGGAAGGGATGTCAACTTGGGAGTTGAAGGATCAAACTCCAATGGGCACGGAAGAGAATTGGATAAGGGTGTGTGATGAAAATCATTGAAAGATTGCACAAAGATGCCTAGGCTCGTCGAGCCGATAATCGAAATCTCATGAGGGTCAAGGATCAGTAGGGTGAATTCAACTTAAGGATGTTGAAGAGCCTAGAAAGAATAGAAAAGAAATTGGAAAAGGAGAGTGACACAAGCAAAATAGGGAGTCACAGGACCCCTGAGAGAAAAAGAATATCAAGGAGTGGTAGCAGACATTGTCGTCGCTCCCCAAAGCCTTCCAGTAAGGAAGCACACAGTAGTTCGAGCCCATCCCCTACCAGAAAACACCGAAGATATGGAGTGGATGAATTGAAAGGGGAGATGAATAAGATTAAGCCTCCTACATTTGATGGAGAACATAAGAAGGAGGAAGATGTCGAAACATGGTTGCTTGGCATGAGGAAATATTTCCAACTGTAGAATTATTCCTCTCATGCAGAAGGAAGAATTGTGATGTATCAACTAAAAGGAAAAGCATCCATGTGGTGGGATTAGCTTGTGCAGGTACAGTACGTTAGAGAGAAACATATCACATGGAAGGAATTTGAGAGGTATTTCGAGAAGAAATACCTAACTAAAAGATACTATGACAAAAAGATGAAGGAGTTCTTCGAACTCAAGCTGGGCAGCATCACCATTGATGAATACGAATGAAGGTTTTTGGAATTACTAAAGTATGTTCCATTCATCAAAGATGAGGCTGTCAAGATTCAGAGGTATCTGAGTGGACTGCCACCTCCCACTGGTGACAAGATTCAATATGATGATCCTAAGACTATGGAAGAAACAATAAGAAGAGCGAAATGCTTATATGAGCAGCAAAGAGAAAAGCCTACCTTTCGAAAGGCTTGGGTTGACCAGAAGAAGTTTAAGAAAGAACAGAGGCAGAAGGGAAACAAACCTCCCTTTTTCAGAAATAGTCCTCAAGAACATCCATCGTTTAGAGAGTCGAGAATGGCTGAAGTGGGAGAACAAAGGCTGAGACAGACGCCCATTCAGTGTTGGGGCTGTAAAGAGAACCACAAGTATAGAGATTGTCCCCATAAAAATGGCAAAGCAAGAGCTGTCCATAATGTTCAACAAGCTGAGACAGTGGAGGACATGGGCAGTAGAATGCCAAGGATCTATGCAGCCCTGGACAACAAGCAAGCTGAATTTCAGACGCACATGATTGAAGTGGAAGGTATGATTAACAACCAACCATTTATTATTTTAATTGATTCAAGGGCTAGCCATAGTTATATAGACCCTAGAGTGGTGGAAAGTTTGCATTTATCAAGAAGAAAACATGAAAAGTCTTGGTTAATGCAGTTGGCTACAGGAACCAAGAGGAAAGTCACTGTGTTGGTTAAGTCCTGTCTGGTGGATATGAAGGGATTGAGCACGAAAGCTTAATTGAATATTCTGCCTTTAGGCTCTTATGACTATTTAATTGGGATGGACTGGTTGGACCAGCACCATGCCCTCCTGGAATGTCATAACAAGGAATTTACATGCCTGGATGAGGAGGGGAATTGGAAAATAGTCCAAGGAATTCCTAGAGTTGTTACTGTTAGAGAAATCTCAGTAGTGTCGCTGAAGAAGTGCTACAGAAAAGGTTGTCAATGGTTTGCAGCCCATGTGGAGGAAGCATCCAAATATGAAGTCTCAAAGATTGGAGACCATGAGGTGCTAACAGATTTTGAAGACGTATTGCAAGAGGTACCCAGACTACCTCCAAAGAGAGAATTCGATTTCTCTATAAATTTGATGCCTGGAGCAGCTCCAGTGTCGAAAGCTCCTTATAGAATGAGTAAGCCAGAGCTGAAAGAGTTGCAATTGCAACTTGAAGAGCTTCTAAAGAAGGGGTACATTCGCCCAAGTGTGTCACCTTGGGGTGCCCCAGTCCTGTTCGTGAAGAAGAAGGACGGGACGTTGAGGCTGTGCATTGATTTCAGACAGTTGAACAAAGTAACTGTCAAGAACAAGTATCCTCTGTCGAGGATCGACGATCTTTTCGATCAGTTGAAAGGTGTGAAATTATTTTCGAAGATAGATCTAAGATCGGGATATCACCAAGTAAGAATAAAAGATGAAGACATCAACAAGACTGCCTTTAGAACAAGGTATGGTCATTACGAGTTCACAGTGGTGTCGTTTGGACTGTCAAATGCACCTATTTTTTTTATGTGCTTGATGAATGGTGTATTCAAGACTATCTAGACAAGTTTGTCATAGTCTTCCTGGATGACATTTTGGTGTATTCCAAGTCAGAGGAAGAGCATGAACAACACCTGAGGATGGTGCTACAAGTGTTGAGATAACACCAGTTGTATGCCAAGTTGAGCAAATGCTCGTTTTATCAAAGGCAGATCCATTACTTGGGGCACATTATTTCAGAAGAAGGGATCATCGTGGATCCTGAGAAGGTTGAGGTCATCAGAGAATGGTCAGTGCCAAGGAATGTGGAAGAAGTTAGATCCTTTATGGTTCTAGTGGGCTATTACAAAAGGTTTATCGCAGGGTTCTCAAAGATAGCTCACCCTATCACTTCCTTGCAAAGGAAGGAGAAAAAGTTTCAGTGGACTGAAGAGTGTGAGAAAAGTTTCTAGTGATTGAAGCAATTGTTAACCAGCACCCCAATCTTGAGGATTGCAAATCCAAATGTGGATTTTGTGGTGTTCACATATGCGTGTAAAGAGGGGTTGGGAGGAGTTCTCAATCAGAATGGATTTCTAATCTGTTATGAGTCCAGGAAGCTGAAAGAGCATGAAAAGAATTATGCCACTCATGATTTGGAGTTGGCAGCAATCGTTCATGCTCTGAGGAAATGGAGGCATTACCTCATGGGAAGGAGGTTTGAACTCAGAACATACCATAATGGTCTAAAATATTTGTTTGATCAACCAACCTTAAACGCTAGACAAAGTAGGTGGCTGGAATTTTTGTGTGAGTACGACTTTGAGATCAAGCATATCAAAGGAAAGGAGAATAAAGTGGTTGATGCACTCAGCAGGAGGGTGCATGAATTACATGCTACATCCATTAGCATGTATCGGACTGATATTAAAAGTAGAATTCTGGAGGCTGCAAATGTAGATCTGCAGTACAGAGAATTGGTAGCCAAGCTACAGCAGGGTAAGATGCCACAGAAGATGGAAATTTATAAATTGGAAACCGGTGGAATACTGTTGTACAAGAACAGAATTTTTGTACCCAATGTCCAGTGCTTGAAACAAATGATTTTGCAAGAGATGCATAATGTACCTTATGCAGGGCACCCTGGATATTAGAAAACAATAGCAGCGGTCAAGAGCCATTACTTTTGGCTGGGTATGAAGAGAGAGATCGTTGAATACATCGCCAGATGTATGGAGTGCCAGAAAGTTAAAGCTGAGCATAGGCACCCAGCAGGGTTGTTGCAACCTTTACCCATTCCTGAGTGGAAGTGGGAAGTGGTGACAATGGATTTTATTACAGGATTGCCCAGAACAGCCAAGCTACATAATTCGATCATGGTGGTGGTGGACAAGCTTACAAAAGCTGCCCATTTTATTCTATTGAAAACTACTCACAAGGCAGCAAAGGTTGTTGATATTTTCATAAAGGAAGTGGCACGATTACACGGAATTCCTAAAACGATTATGTCTGACAGAGACCCAAAATTCACCTCAAATTTTTAGAAAGGATTCGGAACGAATCTGAACTTTAGTACAGCTTATCATTCTGAGTATGATGGACAGACAGAGAGGGTGAATAGATTAATAGAAGACATACTAAGAATGTATGTGATGGACAAACCATCAAGATGGGAAGACTACCTGCACTTGGTAGAATTCGCCTACAACAATGGGTATCATGCATCATTGAAGATGAGCCCATTTGAAGCACTATATGAAAGAAAGTGCAATACTCTAGTGAGTTGGGATAATCCAGCTGATAGAGCAGTAGTTGGGCCAGAGTTGCTCAAGGAGATGGAGGACCAAATGATAAAAATTAAGCAGAATTTGAAAGCTGCCCAGGACAAGCAGAAAAGTTATGTTGATAAGAACATAACCCACAGAGAGTTCAAAGTGGGTGATCAGGTTTTCCTGGAAGTGAAAACTAACAGGAGTTCCCTGAAGCTGGGAAGTTGCACCAAGTTGGCAACCAGATTTTGTGGGCCATTTGAAATCCTGGAAAGGATTGGGCCAGTGGCATATATGCTCGCATTACCTGCATCTATGACTGTACATAATGTGTTTCATGTTTCATTGCTTAAAAAATATATACCAGATGCTAATCATGTTATCGATTGGAATGTGATTCATGTGGAACAAGAAGGTGTCCTGCAAGTGCATCCTGTGCGCATATTGGATAGAAAAACAAACAACTCCAGAATCGAGCTATAGGGCTTGTAAAGGTCCAGTGGACCTGCTACAGTCCTGAGGATGCGACATGGGAGCATGAAGATGTTATACGGGTAGAGTACCTGCATCTTTTTGAAAATTTTGAAAAGCTTACAGATGCAGTGTAAAATTGCACTGAGGACAGTGCAAAAATAAGAGGGGATTGTAATGTCCCCAAGGCCGAGACCTATTGTAAATCATGTCTATGAAGTCTAAATCTTGCATTATGAATTGTAATTATGTTTTATAGGCTGGTAAGCAAGGTTTATATAAGCTGGTGGGCTTATGTGTTATTAGATCGGAGAGCCTAAGTGTTAAGGCCGAGAGCCTGCTTTTGTATATGTAATCATGCAGAACATTAATAAAAATATAAACACTGCTGCGTGCAGACTAACCACGATAAATGAGTGATGGGGGACTAAGCTTCCACATAGTGGGTAAGGGATTGGGGTCTAGAAGGTTGAAAAGAGAGGCTAAGTGTTGAGCCTAGGGGCTTAAGTCCTTGGGAATAATATTTTAATATTATTCCAAAAAGCCATGTGAAATATATGTTTTGTCCTAAGTTTCTGGAGAGGAACGCATGCTAATGGAGTGCATGGGTGACAAGTGTCGACCCAAGCACATGCAGTTAAAAACTACAAAAGTTAGCCATGAGGGGGGTTCGTTCATTCTGTCATCCTCCGCCTGAGTTCACCGTGATGCCCGTCTAAACCCGTTTTGCCTCTGTGTCTTCATTTTCGTACTTGTGCACCATGAAGGAAACCCTCACGGGAAAATTGGTTGGTCGGGCATTCCTCCATCGATCACTTGAGTCAAGGAGTCCATTCTCCATCTTCCGCCTGAACGGGCGGGCGTTCCTGATCGACCTATGTTGGGTGTTTTATGCTAGATCCTTTACCTGAACCATGGGATTCTCTGTGTGGGATCTCTGTACACCCTCACGCATCCCTGAAACCTGAGCCATGAGTCTATCCTGTATTGTTGGTTGGGGAAAAATGAATGTCCCGTAATTTGTCGAGCCTTGTTATGCTATAGCATCTATCTGTCACCAGTTTTGGGAAGCTCATGTCTGTGTTTCTAGTGGACTATTGTGGTCGCGCAGTGCTTGACTGTGTGTAGCTTGCAGACCATTGTATGTTCATGTGGAGCCTTGTGGTTGCCCAACTATGTTGGAAATCGAGTTGAAGGAAACAGGTTGTCTGGCATGTGTGTAACACTCTTTCCAGGTGAAGGAGTCTGCTGGGAAGTGGTATTCTTCTAGAGAGAGTCCAGCACCAGCTATGGAGCTCTAAGACTTCCTGATCCAGCCTATTTCTGAGACCCAGAGAGGGAGGTGAAGCACTAATGGACTGTGCTTGTGAAGGTGTATACTCCTAGGAGGAACAGGCATGTGGGGAATGAGAGTCTGTGAGTAATGGGCGTAAGAAGGCATCGTGAGAAGAATCCTTTCGGTTATTTTGTGCAGTTTTTCTTGTAACCTCAGCCTAGACTAGGATTCCTTGCCTTGGGTGGAGCTTACTCCCAGCTCGTGGGTGACCCACTGCTGAGAGTGATGAGCAGTGTGGTCTAAGGCTGGAAGGTTCGTGGAAGGCCTGCACGTAGTTGGTGGAATTACCATGGTTTCAAAGATAAGTATCAGCTTATGATTAATGTTATGTTTTGCATGCCTGTGATTCTTATATGTATCATGTATTATGTTGTGCATATGAATTATTGTTGATGCCAGGGATTATTTATGTTAGCAGTAATCTTGTGCTTACTCTGAGTTAAATGTGTTTAATTTGATTCAAATGCATGTTATTAATTAAGTATGAGAATGATGTTGTTCCGCACAGTAGCATTTGCCCGGCCTGTGGCGTTGATGGCTGGGGACGTTACACTCATACTAAAAAATTCATCTTCTTCACAATTTATTCAAAAGGTGAACAGAAGGACACTACAACCAATGCAGCCTCGGTCCAAGCACCTTCTATCCAACAAAAGAAAGTTGACAAGATTTCAACAAAGAATAAATATTCCTTCTACACATAGGCATCTCATGTATCCATAATGGTTAGAAAGTTCCATCCTTTCTAGCCACAGGTCCGTGACAACCTTCAACAAGCTAAGCAACACAACTTCTCCAGCAAGGCAAGGAGCTCATCAAGATGCAGATTCAGTAAATGCTTTTCCCTCTCCCCCAGGAAATAAACACAATGGAGAACATTTCTTCCTAAGGAGGGAGGATTGATCCAGGTGGATATCAGTGGCCACCCACCTATTCCAACTAGTTCAAAACAATTTTCTGGCAACTTACCATTTTTAGCAATTTTTCGGTTTCTAAACTTCTAGGGCCACTTTGAGGGCCTAAATGAAGGTTTTTTGGGATCGATCACCTCAATGATAGCCTAAGGTTCTAATTGATCTCCCAAAAAGAATCTCATCAGTGATACATTTCCAAGGAGCTATCATGCACCCCAAACAGAGATCGTATGCCAAAGTTACGCCCACAAGAAGTTGATACACCTAACTACCCAAAATGGGGTCCACAAAATTGTTGGTTTTCCATCTTCCGGGGTTAGGGTTTTTTATTTTCTTTATTATAAAAAGGCCTTTGGAGATTCATTTTAAAATCATCTTCTTGTCAATGTGAGTAGTTGTCACATCTCTTCTCAGAGATAATTTTCCACCATTCTAGGGAGTCTTTCACTCTGTATTTCTACAGTTTTGTACATTTCTCTCATTAATAGAAATTGTGTATTACTGTATCTCTGTGTTTATGGTTGCATCTATGATATATTTATGTTATATTATTGTATATATGATATATATCTGTACATTTATTTATTATATCTCTGCTCTCATTTCGTGCCAAAAATAATCCTGATCATGGAAGGAGGAGTCCTAGCAAGGCATAATCTGTTGAAATAATGTAAATGCAAAGTGTATTCTTATTATTATTTGATATATTATTCATTGGATCAATCCCCATTGTGGATTGATCATGTTGGATATTGTAAAAGGACCAAATCCCCTTTTGCGGATTGGTCATAATGTAATTGTAATAGGTAGAAAGAGAAGTCGGCCCCATAATATATTAAAGATGCCCCGGAATATAATAAAGGTGGTTTTAACCACCCAGAAGAAGAAGTCGGCCCTGCCAGTGAAAGGACACTCCCACACGTGTCAGTCTTGTATAAATAATGAGGCTAGCACATCACTTAGACACACTCACTTGTTCACTGAGAGACAAGTTTTGGAGCTGCAGTTGGAGAAGAGAGAGAGAGAGAGAGAGAGGCGCATATTTGGGAGAGGACATTCTATACTTGTTTGAGTTATCTCTTGGTATTATATTGGCTATCTATATTAATGAATTTTTGCTAGTTTTTCTACCCCATGAGGGTTTCCTAGGATAAATGATCTGTCTATTATGATTGTGTATTTCTCAGTGATCTTATCTTATGTTGTTGTTACTCATTGAAATGCAAAGAACTATAATAATGGCTTAAAAATTAACATGGTATCAGAGCCAAGTTGAAGAGAGCATCTTTCACAAGAAAAGTGAAAAACGTCATTGTTGTCGTACATGCAAATTACTGCCTTTTGTTGGTGAGGTATTTCATCCCTAAAACCATCTAGAAAAGTGTGCCCTCCCTAAAGGATCATTTTGGCACCTTCAGCGCACCTTTTCAATGGCTAGATCTCCTAGAAAGTGAAACCCTAGTTTCACAAAGTACCAGAAAACCAAAGTACCAGAAGTACTAGAAGTACCAGAGTACCAGAGGTACCAGAAAGCTAGAAGCACCAGTTCAAAAATCTATAGATCAAGTTTGGAGGGGTAAATTTTGGATTTTCTCATATCCAAGCACACCAGGCTACTCGCCTTAGCAAAGCACACCTCCTGGTAAGTTCGGAATTTGATTTTGAACATTTTCATTTTTGGACATTTTCTCAGCTTCAAGTAAAAGATGCCTACAAGCGTTAAGCTTGTTTTCAAGCTAGAAGGTGTGGAAAAATTTTGTGCCTGGAAGTATAGGATTGGTCTCATTCTTGAAGAGAATGACCTAGCAAGATTCATCAAAGAAGAAGTGTCGGAGCCCGCCGATGCTGCAGAAAAAGAAAAGCACCAAAAGGACACAATCAGGGCCAAAAGAATCATTGCAGATTCAATCAAAGACCACCTGATTCCCTATGTGTCATCAAAGAAGACTCTGAAAGAAATGTTTGATGCCATAAATAGACTATATGAAGGAAAGAACATAAATCGGAAGATGAATCTTAGAACTTATCTCAAGAATACAAGAATGCAGAAAGGAGAATCAATCCAAGAATACTTCTCTAGAATATCCCAATTCAAAGAACAGCTAGAAGAAATTGGAGATACTATAGATGAAGACGAACTTATAATGATGGCCCTAAATGGTCTCACAAGACCTTGGGATGCATTCATCCAAACACTTTGTGCCAGAACAGAGAAACTAAAGTTTGACAGTCTATGGGAAGAATGCATCCAAGAAGAAACAAGAGTAGCTAACCGAGAAGCCTTACTAGCAAGAGATGAAGATCAAGCCTTAGCTACTCACACTAAAGGAGGAAGAAAGAAATCTTACTTCCAGAAAGAGACTTACAAAGAGTCTCAACCCGAAAACAAATTCAATCATAAAGAATTTCATCCAAGGAGATTTCAGAAGAAAGGACAACGAAAGGAAAGAGATTACTCATCTGTACAATGCTACCATTGTGACAAGATGGGACACATTGTGAAATTTTGTCCAGCTAGACGAGAAGAATACAAGAGGAAACAAAAGAGGCACCATGCCCATGAAGTTGAAGATGAAGAGCCACCTGCAAAGATGTTAAGAGAACAAATTAAAGAACATGTCTTAATCTCAGCAGTCTTAGGATCGGTAACACCTGGAGAGGACACTTGGCTCATTGATAGCGGTGCCTCCAAACACATGATAGGACAAAGAGATATTCTCTCTTACATTTCAGAAAAGAAGTTTTCTCAGAAAGTGACACTTGGAGATGATTACCAATATCCCATCAAGGAAGTGGGAGAATCAAACTACAAACTAAATTCAAGGAATTCAATGAAGATGAAGGATGTAATCTATGTACCAGGTTTGACAAAGAACCTACTCTCCATTTCAGCTTTAGAAAATAAAGGCTTCATAATTGCCTTTATATATGGAGAAGTTCTTATGTGGGCTAAAGGAGAAACCTTAAATGAAGCAATCATCATTGGAAGTGAAGAAAATGGCTTGTATAAGCTAAAGGGTCACTCAGAGGCTGCCATGACCCACGCCATTGAAAACTCAGGTGAACTTTGGCATAGAAGATTAGCTCACATTAACTACAAGTCACAGCCATACATATGCAAAGTTGTCACAGGTTTACTAGAACTCAAGGTTGATCATGAAGGCATATGCACAAGGGAAGAACATCAAGAACCCTTTTCCGAAGAGAGACAACAAAGCAGAAGGATCCCTAGAACTCATCCATTCAGATGTGTGTGGCCCAATGCCATTGTCCTCCATGAGTGGGTATGTATACTATGTATCATTCATTGATGATTATTCTCATAAGACCTGGTTGTATTTTTTGAAATCTAAAGATGAAGTGTTAAGCAAGTTCAAGGAATTCAAAGCCTTGATAGAGAATCTTTCTTAAAGAAAGATCAAGATACTCAGGTCAGATAATGGAGGAGAATACACCTCAAAATAGTTCGTGAACTTCTGCAAAGATGTTGGGATCAAGAGGGAACTCACTACTCCCTATAATCCTCAACAAAACGGTGTGGTTGAAAGAAAGAACAGAACGATAATGGAAGTTGTGAAGACCATGATCCACGATCAAGATCTTCCTATGTGCTTATGGGCAGAAGCAGCAATGACATCTGTATATGTGCAAAATCGATTGTCCCATAGTGCACTTGGGTTCAAGACCCCGGAAGAGATGTTCATCGGAAAGAAGCCAGAGGTAAGCCATCTCAAAATATTTGGTTGCCTAGTATTTAGACATATACCGAAAGAGAAAAGAAACAAGTTGGAACCCTCAGGAAAGAAGGGAATATTTGCGAGATACTGTGAGGTCTCCAAGGCCTTCAGGATCTATATACCAGGTCACCACCACATTAAGATCAGCAGCGATGTGACCTTTGATAAAGATGCAGTGCTCAAGAAATCGAGAAAATGCTAGCTTGAAGAGGTATATGAAGAGGAACTTGTAATCCCCAGAGTTGCAGAATCAGTGAGGGAGGTCCCCAAAGCTGTTGAACCAGTGAGGGAAGTCATAACTTCCCCTGATGAGGAAATTCTAGAAGATCATGACGTAGTAGAATTTGAAGAACCTCCTCAAATGACAATCTCCCATAAAAGAAAGCCAGCTTGGGCTAGAGAGCTTATTCAAGTGGAGAGAAATATGGTGTTCCCGAAGGAACCGCGAGACATGTGAAGAAACCTAAGCCATTCTCCAGTTATATGGATTTGATGTGTTATATCCTAGAAAAGGAGCCTACCTGCTTTGAAGAAGCCATTCAGAAGAAAGAATGGACAGATGCCATGACCGAAGAATACCAATCCATAATAAAGAACAATGTATGGGAAATAGTTCCCAGACCGAATAACAAGGATGTGGTATTGTCCAGATGGATCTTCAAAATAAAACATGATGTTGATGGAAGTATTGAGAAGTATAAAGCAAGATTTGTAGCTCGTGGCTTTTCTCAAAAAGAAGGCATTGACTATGAAGAGACATTCACTCTTGTAGCCAGATACACTTCAATCAAAACCATCATAGCCCTTGCAGCTAAGATGAAGTAGAAGTTACACTAGATGGACTTAAAGACGGCCTTCCTAAATGGTGTTATCAAAAAGGAAGTGCATATAGAGCAACCTCAAGGATTTGAAGTTGAAGATAAGAAGTATCATGTCTGCAAGTTGAAGAAAGCCTTGTATGGATTGAAGCAAGCTCCTAGAGCTTGGCATGGCCGAATAGACAGCTTTCTGATGATCTTGGGCTTTACCAAGAGTAAAGAAGATTCTAACCTCTACTTCAAGGTTATGAACGATGAGCCAGTGATACTATTGTTATATGTGGATGACTTATTCTTAACTGGAGAAGAAAATCTCATCACCAAATGTAAGAAGAGACTCACTTCAGAATTTGAGATGAAAGACCTTGGCCTAATGCCCTTTTTCTTAGGTCTTGAGGTATGGCAGAGTCCAAAAAGGATCTTCCTTAACCAAGGGAAGTATGCAGTCAAAATCTTGAAGAGATTCGACATGTTAGAGTGCAAGCCCATGAATAAACCCATTGAAACGAAGCTAAAGTTGTTGGTCGATACTTCATCAGAATTGATTGATGCCACATTGTAAAGACAGATTATTGGATCACTGATATACCTGACAAACACCAGACCAGACATTTTTCTTGTCATGAACACCTTGAGTCAGTTTCTGGTAGAACCCAGACATGTTCACCTTGTGGCTGAAAAACATGTGATGAGGTACCTTAAGGGTACATTAGATTATGGTCTCAATTATGATGGAGATCATGATTTCACATTGAGTGGGTACACTGATTCAGATTGGGCATGAAGTGTTTCTGACAGAAAAAGAACTTCAGGATGTTGTTTTAGTTTGGGATCATCCATGATCTCGTGGCAGAGTAGGAAGCAATACAGCATTTCTCTCAGCACAGCAGAAGTAGAATACATTGTTGCATGTTCTACCAGCTGCGAAGCTATATGGCTTCAAAAGTTGTTGATCGACCTATTTGACCTAGAGATGGAAGCAACCATGATCCTATGTGACAACCAGAGCTGCATAAAGATGACAGAGAATCCTATATTCCATGATAGGTCGAAGCACATAGAGATTCATTATCATTACATCCATGACATGGTGCAGAGAGGAGCCTTAAAGCTCCAGTACGTTAGCACAGATGAACAGTTTGTTGATGTGTTGGCCAAGCCTCTATCTCGTGTAAAGTTTGATCACTTTCGAGATAAGATTGGTATAGTCCGAAAGGACCTTCCTTGAAAGGGGGAGTAGTTTTGATGCAGGAGCATCTCCCATGACAAGCGAGCTAGCGCGGAATGCAAGTGGACAGCTGGATAAGCCAGCACAAATTTTTGAAATTCCCTTAGATTGTTGCGCCATCTTAAATGAAGTCATTTAAGATGAGACACACTTGTAAATGTAATCAGACCTTGAGCATCCCGCTCTCGTCTGAAGTAGATGGAGGCATTTAATATAGTTAATGCAGGTAGATAGATTTTAATTCCAGATTAGACAGTTTGAAAGCGCAAGAGGGAAACGGGATATAGACACCCTCATTGTGTATTGTAGAAGGATAATGAGAATTTTGTGTATGAAGAACTCAGGAGAGAAGCAAAGAACTGTGTAAGAACACCCATGTACAGATCTTGAATTAATAGAAGGAAATTGATTCAAATTCATGGTTTGTGTTGTTCTTTGTGTATTGATTGATATACTCATAGATGTTTGCTTCCTGTTATGCATTTGTTTTACATGCTATGTATGAATGATTTCTTGTTGAGTGTTTGAAATCTAATAAAGGAAGTAGGAGAAATGAGTTTCAATCGTTTCTCTATCTCAGCAAGAACTCCTGCAAGGAGTGCAGTTGAAGTCATCTGCAAGGAGTGCATTGACAGAAGGCTCAGATAGTTTAAACTCTTGTTCTCGTTCACCCAGAAGTGAAATTGGGTTATAGGAGCCATGCAAGGAGTGCACAGGCTAAGGAAAGTCTCAGTTGTGAATCTGAGCAGAGCATTGAAAGACTGTTGCTGCAGGTGTGCAGACTGTTGTTGTAGGTGTGCGTAGGGTCGAAGGTATTCAATACTTGGAGGTGTCTGAGAGTTGTCGCAAGGAGTGCACGCAAGCATCTTCTCTAAGACTCAGAGTCGTGAGAAAGCTCAGGAGGGATAACTCCTTTGGAGCTATTGAAGATAGCTTAAGGGGTTGGAGCGTATTGAGAGGTTCAAGGTGACGGAGGTTTGTGTCATAGGGGATTAAGTCTGGGAAGAAGTCCTCGGTTCACTTCATGAACGTATCGAGGAGGAGAAGATAGACGGTCAGGTTCTTGTGGGCAAGATTAGCGAAATCCCACCAGTCGTCAGATCTACCAGAGGAGCAGGGAGAATATGGTTACGTACGGGGTTTAAGCTCAAAGGATTGTGGACCGTCATATCTGCACACAGTTACCCGTCAACCGTCCGATTTGGCAGGAGTTGCATTGGGATTAAGCCTTTGTGAGCAGAGGAGAGGCACCGAGATATTGAGGCGTCGGGGTTCAATAAATTAGGAGTTATGAGTACAAGTGATTGGGAATTTCCATAGTGGAAACCCCAAAGCGATCTGAGCCGTCCATTAGCCTGGACGCGTGGACGAGATTGGAGGCCCGTCGATATTTCGATCATCGCGATTAACGCAGGTAAGTAATTTGGGTTTTTTAATTCAGTGAGACCCAAGGATCAATCTGAACCGTCCATCCACTAGGGACGCATGTCAGGAATCCGAGAGAAGTCGGGGATCGGCATATCGCGAGTCAGGAAGACGAGAAGAAGTTGCAGCTTGGAATTGCGAAGCCCAATTCTCTAAAAGGAGGAGAATTTCTTATGGGACCCTGTTGACAGCATATCAGCGTAACAAGGCACCAGGAATTTCCACAGTGAAATCCCCAAAGGAGCGAGGACCATCCATCAGTTGGGACACGTGTCAGAAGTTCCAACGAAGTCGGGTTTCGGCGTATCGGAGGCCCTGAGGATAGGATACTCATGCACTTGGGAATTGCGATATCGTGAAACGCGATATCCCGACAACTAAAGGAGCATGGGGCCACAGTGGAATTAGTGGAGGACAGGTGGTACACCATATCGGAGTTTAGGGAAAGTAAAGTCCCGAAACCATAGACATCAGGATTCATGATCCCGCGAAGTCCGAAGTCTCGACAAGATAAGGGACCATTGAAGAGTCAAAGCCATGAGCTCATCGGAGTTTCGACACATCGGGGATCGGGGATCGATATAGCGAGTTGTTTTGAACATCGCAAGTGCCAAAATCCCGACAAGGTAGAGGAAGGGTCAGCATTGACTTGCATCGGGGTTCGGGGTTTTGAGAATCCAAAATACTCGACCACAGGACTCGCGAAATCGTGAAGTCTGATTTCCCGATAGAAGAAAGGGAGACCCCGAGAGAGAGAGAGTTGCTTGTGGGTGAAAATTTTCCGATAGGGAAATAGAAGAACCTTTCAGTTCTCTGGGCCGAGGAAGGAGGAAAGATCCTGTGAGTGGACGTGCTCGTGAGAGCGCACCTGCGTCAAGTGGTATCAGAGCATAGAAAAGATTCTTTTCTTTCTGTAGCAGAGTAGAAGAAGAATTCACCATGTGGCCGAGGAGAAGAGATAGACAATCACCCGATCCATAGGAGGAAAGGGAAACGCCCAGAGGAAGGGGTAGAGAAGTGAAGAATCCAGAAGTAGGAAGAGATCTGCATAACTTACGCGCTAGAGTTGTGGACCTGGAGAGAGGAAAAAGGTGCACAGCTGATGTAGGAGATATCAGTGAGTCTGAAAACGAAGATGATGCTGGACATGGAGAAGAAGAAATCCCAGCAGAAGATGCAACAACTGAGCGCTTACTTAAAGCTATTGCAAGAATGGGTGCAAAGGTAAAAATAGACATTCTAGTTTATGAGGGAAATCTGGATGTAGAAGAGCTTCTAGACTGGATTAGAGCTCTAGACACCTATTTTGACTATGAAGATATCGAAGAGGACAAGAAATTTAGGCATACCATCACGAGATTAAAAGGACATGCATCCTTGTGGTGGGATGAACTACAAGCGGATAGGCGTTGCCAAGGTAAGAAGAAAATTAAGAGCTGGGACAGGATGATTGCAAAGATGAAGGCAAAATTCATCCCTAGGGACTATCAAATTTCTCTGTTCAGGAGGATGCAGAACCTGAGACAGAAGCTGATGACAGTAAAGGAATATACTGAAGAATTTTACAGGTTGAATATCAGGGCAGTTCATCGCGAAAGCAATGACGAAAAGGTGGCCAGGTATATGAATGGCCTGAGATATGAGATTCAGGATGAAATGAGCATGGTAACCATCTGGACTGTGGAGGATGCTTATCAGATGGCTCTGAAAGCTGAAGAGAAGTTGAACCAAAAGCAAGGTCAGAGGGGTAGAGGCAGAAGTCAGCCCAGAGGTAAATCAGTTGCCCAGGAAAGAACCCAGAAGCCCAAGGAAGACTGGAAGAAACCTCAGACTCGGACAGAGAGAGGTGGAACCTCACAGCAAGGGCAGCGATATGCCAAGAAACGAGAACAACATACTAAGAAGAGAGGAGGATATGTTGATAATGATAGGTTTCCTCATACCAGAGGTAGAGGAAGAGGAAGAGGTGGAGTAATCACATGCTTTACATGCATAAAGAATGGGCACAAGTCATTTGAGTGTCTAGAGAAAAAGAAGGAAACTGGAGAGACTCACATCACCGAGGCACAGAGGCGAGATGTTGAGGTAGAAGACGTTGAAGGTGGAAGATCGCTCATGATGTGAAAAATTCTTTTGACACCCGAAAAGGAAGTCGAGAGCTCAGCCTAAAGAAACAGTCTTTTCAAGACTGCTTGCAAGACCAAGGACAGGGTATGCAACGTCATCGTGGACAGTGGTAGCACTAATAATCGCGTTTCAACCGAGATGGTAGAAAAGCTAGAGTTGGAGACGACTGATCATCCAAATCCATATAAAGTTTTGTGGCTACAAAAAGGACATCAGGTAAATGTCACCAAACAGTGCTTAGTCGAATTTAAGATAGGGAGATATAATGATAAGATATTATGTGATGTTATTCCTATGGATGTTTGTCATCTATTGTTGGGTATACCATGGCAGTATGACAAAAATGTGATTCGTGATGGGAGAATGAACACATACACCCTGGAGAAGAATGGGAGGACTCATATGTTATGCCCAATAAAGGATGAGGAGGTGAAGCCGGAAGTAAGAAACACGATACTTCTCATGAGTGGGAAGGAACTTCTTACAGAGGTTAACAAGAAGGAGGATCCACAGTTCATTGTGGTCAGAAAACCGAGGATTGTTCTGACTGGCACAAGGGTGGATAATTTGCCAGAAGAAGTTCAGGAACTACTGCAAGAGTTCACTGACATAGTAGTGGATGAATTACCTCATTCGTTGCCACCAATCAGGAGTGTGAGTTATCATATCGATCCCATACCAAGAGCTAGTTTGCCAAACAAAGCCGCATACAGACTGACACCGCAAGAGAATGAAGAAGTTAAGAGGCAAGTCCAGGATTTGTTGGACAAAGGTTTGGTCAGGGAAAGCTTGAGTCTGTGTGCTGTTCTGATAGTACTCAGTCCGAAGAAAGACAGAGGCTGGAGGATGTGCACTGATTCCAGGGTGATCAACAAAATAACCATCAGGTACAAATTTCCATTGCCGACGATGGATGATCTGATGGACTGCTTGAGCAGAGCCAAGTATTTTTTGAAGATTGATCTGAAGAGTGGATATCACCAGATTCGTATGAGAGAAGGTGATGAATGGAAAACAGCATTCAAGACAGATATTAGATAAACGAGTGGGTAAGAAGACCAAAAGGAAAGAATATTTTGAATATTTGGTCAAGTGGAAGTGCCATCCAGTTGAAGATGCCAGCTGGGAGACTGAAGCAGAGATTTTGAAGCATGGACATACTGTGCAGGATCTCATGGACAAGATCCCATGCAAATTTTCAAGTGAGGGAGTATGATGCAGGAGCATCTCCCATGACAAGCGAGACAGCGTGGAATGCAAGTGGACAGTTGGATAAGCCAGCACAAATTTTTGAAATTCCCTTAGATTGTTGTGTCATCTTAAATGAAGTCATTTAAGATGAGACACACTTGTAAATGTAATCATACCTTGAGTGTCCCGCTCTCGTCTGAAGTAGATGGAGTCATTTAATATAGTTAATACAGGTAGATAGATTTTAATTCCAGATTAGATAGTTTGAAAGCGCAAGAGGGAAACGGGATATAGACACCCTCATTGTGTATTGTAGAAGGATGATGAGAATTTTGTGTATGAAGAACTCGGGAGAGAAGCAGAGAACTGTGTAAGAACACCCATGTACATATCTTGAATTAATAGAAGGAAATCGATTCAAATTCATGGTTTGTGTTGTTCTATGTGTATTGATTGATATACTCATAGATGTTTGCTTCCTGCTATGCATTTGTTTTACATGCTATGTATGAATGATTTCTTGCTGAGTGTTTGAAATCTAAGAAAGGAAGTAGGAGAAATGAGTTTCAATTGTTTCTCTATCTGAGCAAGAATTCCTGCAAGGAGTGCAGTTGAAGTCCTCCGCAAGGAGTGCGTTGACAGAAGGCTCAAATAGTTTAAACTCTTGTTCTCGTTCACCTAGAAGTGAAATTGGGTTATAGGAGCCATGAAAGGAGTGCACAGGCTAAGGAAAGTCTTAGTTGTGAATCTTAGTGGAGCATTGACAGACTGTTGTTGCAGGTGTGCGCAGGGTCGAAGGTATTCAGTACTTGGAGGTGTCTAAGAGTTGTCGCAAGGAGTGCGCGCAAGAATCTTCTCTAAGACTCAGAGTTGTGAGAAAGATTAGGAGGGATAACTCCTTTGGAGCTATTGAAGATAGCTTAAGGGGTTGGAGCGTATTTAGAGGTTCAAGGTGATGGAGGTTTGTGTCATAGGGGATTAAGTCCGGGAAGAAGTCCTTGGTTCACTTCGTGAACGTATCAAGGAGGAGAAGATAGACGGACAGGTTCTTATGGGGAAGATTAGTGAAATCTTGCCAGCTGTTAGATCTGCCAGAGGAGCAGGGAGAATACGGTTACGTCTAGGGTTTAAGCTCAAAGGATTGTGGATCGTCAGATCTGCACACAGTTACCCGCCAACCCTCTGATTTGGCAGGAGTTGCACCGAGATTAAGCCTTTGTGAGCAGAGGAGAGGCACCAGGATATTGAGGCGTCAGGGTTCATGAAATCGAGAGTTACAAGTAAAAGTGATCGAGAATTTCCATAACGGAAACCCCGAAGCGATCTGATCCGTCCATCAGCCGGGACGCATGGACGAAATTGGAGGCCCGTCGGTATTTCGATCATCGCGATTCACGCAGGTAAGTAATTTGGGTTTTTGCATTCGGTGAGACCTGAGGATCAATCTGAACCATCCATCCACTAAGGACGCGTGTCAGGAATCCAAGAGAAGTCGGGGATCGGCATATCGCGAGTTAGGAAGACGAGAAGAAGTTGCATCTTGGAATAGCGAAGCCCGATTCTCCGAAAGGAGGAGAATTTCTTGTGGGACCCTGTTGATGGCATATCAGCATAACAAGGCACCAAGAATTTCCACGGTGAAATCCCCGAAGGAGCGAGGACTGTCCATCAGTTGGGACGCGTGTCAAAAGTTCCAACGAAGTCGGGTTTCGGCGTATCGGAGGTCCTGAGGACAGGATACTCTTGCAATTTGGAATCGTGATATCGTGAAACACGATATCCCGACAACTAAAGGAGAGTGGGGCCACAGCGGAATTAGTAGAGGATAGGTGGCACACCGTATCGGAGTTTGGGGAAAGTAAAGTCCCGAAACCATAGACATCGGGATTCGCGATCCCGCGAAGTCCGAAGTCTCAACAAGATAAGGGACCGTTGAAGAGTCAAAGCCATGAGCTCATCGGAGTTTCGGCACATCAGGGATTGGGGATCGATATAGCGAGTTGTTTTGAACCTCGCAAGTGCCGAAATCCTGACAAGGTAGAGGAAGGGTCAGCGTTGAATTGCATCGGGGTTCGAGGTTTTGAGAATCCAAAATACTTTACCACATGACTCGCGAAATCGCGAAGTCTGATTTCCCGATAGAAGAAAGGGATACCTCGAGAGAGAGAGAGTTGTTTGTGGGTGAAAATTTCCCAATAGGGAAATAGAAGAACCTTTCAGTTCTTCGGGCTGAGGAAGGAGGAAAGATCCTGTGAGCGGAGGTGCTCGTGAGAGCGTGCCTGCGTCAAGTTTTTGTAATGAGACATCTCTTTCTTCTAGCTTCAATGTTGTGACGTAAAGCAAGAAGATGTGATGAGATTAGTACTACGCTTTCAGCTTGACAGTTGTGACGTAAATCCAGTCTAGTATCTTGCTTCTAACCTGATGGTTGTGACATAAAGCAAGACGATGTGATGAGACTAGTACTGTGATTCTAGCTTGAGAAGCTGTGATGTAAAGCCAGTCTAGTATCTTGCTTCCAACTTGAGTGTTGTGACATAAAGCAAGACATTAAGATGAGACTAGTACTGTGCTTCTAGCTTGATAGTTGTGACGTAAAGCCAGTCTAGTATCTTGCTTCCATCTTGAGTGTTGTGACGTAAAGCAAGACGTTGAGATGAGACTAGTATTTTGCTTCCATCTTGAGAAGTTGTGACGTAAAGCCAGTCTAGTATCTTGCTTCCAGCTTGAGTGTTGTGACGTAAAGCAAGACGTTGAGATGAGAATAGTATTGTACTTCCATCTTGAGAAGATGTGATGTAAAGCCAGTCTAGTATCTTGCTTCCAACTTGATTGTTGTGATGTAAAGAAAGACGAGTACTGAGCTTCCAGCTTAACAGTTGTGACGTAAATCCAATCCTGTATTATGATGAGCCAGCCTTGTGTTGTGATGATGATGATGTATTAGCTTTATACTAATACATATTGACACAGATGATGATTGCATTCCTTTGAGAATGATGATGTTGCCGATGAAGAAAACTTCAGATGATTTATAGATATGCTAGTCAGTGTTCCAAGATGATATTGATGATGTTGTCCTCCTGATGTTGTTGATTATAAAGGCCTCTCTCTCATCTGATGCTAATGTAGAATACCCTTCTTGTTAAGGGGGAGTGTTGAAATAATGTAACTGCAAAGTGTATTCTTATTATTATTTGATATATTATTCATTGGATCAATCCCCATTGTGGATTGATCATGTCGACTATTGTAAAAGGACAAAATCCCCTTTTGCGAATTGTTCATAATGTAATTGTAATAGGCAAAAAGAGAAGTCGACCCCAGAATATATCAAAGAGGCCCTAGAATATAATAAAGGTGGTTATAACCACCCAGAAGAAGAAGAAGTCGGCCCTGCCAGTGAAAGGACACTCCCACATGTGCTAGTATTTTATAAATAAGGAGGCTAGCGCCTCACTTAGACACACTCACTTGTTCATTGAGAGACAAGTTTCGGAGTTACAGTTGGAGAAGAGAGAGAGAGAGGCGCATCTTTGGGAGAGGACATTCTGTACTTGTTTGAGTTATCTCTTGGCATTGTATTGGCTATCTATATTAAGGAAGTTTTGTTGGGTTTTCTGCCCCATGAGGGTTTCCCAGGATAAATGATGTGTCTCTTGTGATTGTGTATTCCTTAATGATCTTATCTTATGCTGTTGTTATTCCTTGAAATGAAAAGAACTATAATAATGGCTTAAACATTAACATAATCCATCTAAAAGAAAACAAAAAGAAAGAAAAATGGGAAAAGAGGTTGTCGACTTCAAAGTATATCTAGAAGATAAAAACATTATTTGGTAAGAAGCATTCCAGTCAGATATTGTGCTAGACTTCAATGACCCATTGATAATGGAAAAAATTGCTTCATTTGCCAATAAGTTAGCTACAAAGACCCAACTAAAAGAAAAGAAGACTCTACAGCACCAGGCTATCACTAGAAATATTTTGAAGTCGAGCATTAGGCCTCAATTTCAGGAGATGATGGCAGCAACGGATGCAAAGAAGGTTGAAGCAAGAAAAAACAAGGCAGCTTTGAAAAAGCAAATGGAAACAAGGAAGCAAAAAAAACAAAGACTAGATGATCAACACGAATAGAGTACAAGTCGATCAACTTCAACAATATTACGTTGGTCGAAAATTATCAGACCCAACCCAAGAAAGAAACCTATTCTAAAGAAACAATGCACAATTGACCTCACTAGGTAATCACCAGCAGCAAAGGCTACTCTGATTATTGAGGAAATGGGAGTAGAAAAGGAGATGAAGAAGCAGAAGAAGAAATCGAGGGAAAGACATCGACAAGTATCATCATATGCAACCATTTTGGATACCACACTAACAAAAATAACTAATAAAGTGCATCACACTTGGGTTTGGAAGATTTCGACTAGAACTTACAAAATGGAACTACCAGAAAGAACATCATAGTTTAGTCAACCCCGCTAAATAGGTCGAATCCAATCAACTCAACACAACTTGGAGCCGAACCTAGCAAAGAAATTCGATCGGTCTGCCCCGACCCAATGATAACAGCAGGTACATCAGAACATTCATAAGGAGATATAGGTACAAACACTCAGGGGTCAACTCACATTCCTCCTCCACTCAAGTTAGTTGATGTGCAACCTATCACAATGTCATTGGATGACACATACATTCCAACAAAATCAATTGAAAAAGAAGGGAAAAACAAAGAAGACCAGCAGACTGAACAAGAACTGTTGACATCCTAGATAGAAGAACAATAAAAAGAAGAGAATATTTTTGGCACAGGGTCTCCAAAGAGGACAAGCAATCCACCAGAAAATCCTTCCTTATAAAGCCCTCAAAAAGGTCATTCAAACCTTCTAGAGAAAATTGAGAACACAGAAAAAATTAATGCACAAGATCAAAGGTATAATAATGACAAGAAGGATCCCGACATAGATCCAGAAGCAAGGGAGCACAATGAAGAAAATCTGAGAAACAATGACAATGACACAGAAAAACAACAACAAAACATGTCCATCAAGAAACCAGAACAACACAATGTTCAAAAGGAGGTGAATAAAAAGAAGAATACAATATTGTTGTGCTCGCACAAAACCCTCCCTAATTTCTTCTCTTATCCTTTCCCTAAGAGGAGAAACTAGGCCCCCCTTTTAAACTTTTCTACTAGAAAGCCTCTCATACTCTCTTGTGCAAATGGCAAGGCTCAAACCTTCTCATCCCACTCCACCATACTTTACCATTTGCAATGTTTCTTCTTATCACTCTCACTCGCCAATACACATTATTGGAAAGTTTCCCTCTTTTGTCACCAACGTGCCAGTATAAAATATGTTGACCCCTCATCAACACTAAGTGTGTCGACAATGATCTTCTTTTCCTCGCAGACATGGACCTTGTCAACAAGAATCACCTTCATCTTGACACTTCACATGTTCTCTTCCAACTCAATCGCTTCTTGCAACTCCTATCAGTCAATCTCCTATCATTTCTAATGGTTAATATTTCTACATCTAACTAGATAAATTGTGATTGATCGCATATATCGCCTGTTCTATTTGATTTTTATTTGTAATCAAGTCCATTTATGTCGCCATTAGCTTCCACTGTGCATATCATACCAACTTGTTTACTTTGTGCCTCTTGATTTTATGACTAACAATGACCATGAAGTGTCATCTATCATAATACGGGTTGACTCCAACATATGTAGGTCTTGCACTGGCTATGAAACACATCTTAGAAGAAAATTGGTCCTCCCAGCTCCTAAACAGTGTTAAGTGCCCTAAGAGTCAGTTGGTTGTTTTCACAGATTTATACTTATGTTCTACCGACACATTACCTCAACTTCAATGGATGAACTAAAATCCTATACAACACAAATGACACAAGAACTGATAGAATTGGATTCAAGTAAAGTAGCAGCAAGAACAGTGTCCACAATTCCATTAAAAAGTCCTTTGATCATAATTTTTTGGCATTTCTTAAAGTGTATCTCCCATCAACAAAATAGGTTGACTGTATGAATTAAGTGATTATGATTCCAACGCCACCGACGGAATAGAAATCTGAGGTCTAGAAGTGTCAAAACGATCGCCAAGGATTTCATGTCGAGCAAGCCTCATTAACCATGACCTTCATTAAACATGAATACACTCGATTGCTTGAATGAATTTGTAGGCTCTCTCACTAGAAGCTCGTCATTTTTCTCTCTACCTTGCAAAAAATGACACCTCAATCGAACATCATATGAGAAATTTATGGACATTCGAACTCAAGCTCTTGTTGTTTCTCATCAGTAAAAGGACACTTAGAATTTTTTTTATTTTGTCTTCCCATGAAGAAGGAGTTCCTTTGATGAGCTTTGGTTCACATCGAAGGAGTTCTCATGAACTCCTCCAAAAGTTGTTGGAAACTTCTTTGGAACACACCGAAGGAGTTCCTTTGATGTGTTTTGGTTCATACCATAGTAGTTCCCACAAACTTCTCTAAAAGTTCCTTCAAAGTCCTCTAGTTCATTTAAATTCCTCTAGTTTACACGGGAGAAGTTTGTTCAAATTCCTCTAGTTTACACCAGAGGAGTTTGACTAAAGTCCTCTAGTTTACACATGGAGGAGTTTGTTCAATGTCCTCCGTCTCATTCAAATTCTTTTGATTTACACTGGATGAGTTCATTTAAAATCCTTCGGTTTACACTGTAGGAGTTCATTCAAAGTGCTCCAGTATAAACTAGATCAGTTCATGCTAACTTCTCCAAAATAGGGACAGGACCCTACCAAACTGCCTTGCATATTTTGTCCATAATTGGTGACTCGGGTGTCTGTTTCGTGCGTTCATTATACCGTTGGAAAGGTATCTCCGAGATATACAACTTCCCAATTATGTGATTTGAGAAATTCCTCACCAATTTTCTGTATTTTAGAAATTCCTCCCCAATTGTTTGAGAAATGTAACTGTTATCTTTGTCCTCTTATCATTAAAAGGGAATGAGGACAAAATTTTGTAAATGAAAGGTCATGAGGGAAGGAAAAATCCCAAGAGTCACATTCACTAGCAAATTTGGGTCATTTTGTGACGGTTGTTTCAACGCTCTTGCCACGTTATGTCGTGGATATTGCAACAAATATTGAGTCTCCCAAATGTCACTTCACGTGACGTGGCACGTGCAACGAACCTGGATTAACGTTGCAAGAGCGACAACACTAGGGAAGTTGTCAGAAATCATCGAAAGAGCTACAAAGTAGAGAAATTGTCGCAAATGAAACAAAGTAGGGATATCGTCACAAATGAGACAATGTAGAGCTATCGTCGCAAGTGCGACAATAAAGAGAGATTGTCACACACCCGACAATATAGGCAAAGTAAGGAAAAATTTTGCGACGAATCGGCTTTCAAAGCGGTCATCGCAAGAGCGACGACAACAGGGTATATTGCAACAAAATTGCTATGCAATTTTCGTGATTTGTATGGCAAGTTCGTCGCAAGATTTGTACAGGTTGTTGCAATTGCAACAAAAATAGGGTATATTTCCACGAAAATTCTATACAATTTTCATGATTTGTATAGCAAGTGCGTCGCAATATTTGTAAGGGTCGTCGCAATTGAGACGAAAATAGGGTATATTGCCACGAAATTGTTATACAATTTTGTGATTTGTATAGCAAGTGTGTCGCAAGATCTGTAAGGGTTGTCGCAATTGAAACAAAAGCAGGGTATATTGCTATGCAATTTTTCGTGATTTGTATAGCAAGTGCGTCACAAGATTTCTATTGTGTGTCGAAATTGCGATGACAATAATTTGATTTTTGAGCCAATTATAGAAGGTGCTATGATTGCATACTAAAGAGGTCATCCAAGTGAAGTTGTTGCATAACTCCAAACCATCTACATATATTCAATTTTGGTAGGGGGCCCTTTCCTTTTTCTTATAAAAGAAAAATAAGAGGGTTGTTGTGGCCACAGTAGTTGGTTGGTTGGTTGGTTGAGTCAGTTGACTGACCTGACTGTTCAAACTAACTATCTTCTAGATAGGGAAGCCTGAGGAAATATATAGGGAAACCTTAGTGCCCTTGCCTCTACATTTCTAGGCCATGGTTTCTAATATAAGGAGGGTTTTCCTAGGGGGCTAATACTAAGTCCTATCATTGCATTTCTAGACAGTTGAGGACAAGGACTTTGTTTGACTTGGGTTGACTTCTCTAAACTGATGCTTCAAGAAAAGTAATGTCCATAAAATGCTCAATGAATGCTTGGAAGGAAAACACTTACTTTATTCAACACAACACACCAATGTGCCATTACTCATAATTAGTGATCAAGCAATATAAAATGTTCAAGGTGAAACTTTCTAAGTAAAAAGTATATATTCATTCACAAGATAGTCGTCATTTAGCAAATTTCATATGTGCAAGAAGTGAAGCATGAACAAGTACTTATGAAACATTTAAGAATGAAATTGGGTCGTTATGATAGCAATGAAATAGAGAGTCATTGTAACAAGTTCATAACCAATATAAGTTTGCATCCATTCAATAAGTATATGTCATGAAACACATGAAGTGTCACTATTGTAAAGAGAGAATAAGGCAATGATCTCAATGTAATAACTTTAGAATAAACACAATGCTACCAGATTAGCAAATTTCATTATTATATGTCAAGGCAAAAAAATTATATCATTAACGAAACTTATCATTCATTCATCAACACTCAGAAATTAATCTGTTTCTCATCATACAATATAGATCAATTCTTTGGAACCATGATTGTAGCATGAATCGACCCTCTCAACTAGCAAACAATAGAAATGTTGCATTGTTTGGGTAGATTGTTTGGGGTGGTTAGGGTAGGAATGTATCGTGGTCAACCAACCAAGCCAAAAGACATGCAAACACCACAACAAAATATGATTAACAAACCTTCATACAATAGTGAAAGGAGGCAACGATTGGACTAATTACAAGGTCCTTTGGAATTCTTTAACATATTTTGGCTTCTTTGGGATGTGGAAAACAAGGTGTCATAAAAACATTGCAAGACATCAACACTTTAATCACCATTGAAAGTGGAATACTTCTGCAGTTTTATGACAGTCCTGGATAGAGTTTTGGATAACACATAGGAGGTAGTGTCAAGGCTTGAAACTAGGTAATTTATCTCTCTTCAAAGTCGTTTGGACACCTATGTAAATGAATATAATGAAATCCTCGAAACATTGGAAAAAGAGGAGGGTTACAAATAGCCCCGCACAATAATAAATCTCTGCAGAAAAAGGAATACTAGAAAAATTCAAGAACAACAATAAAGAACATGCAACGATTTCACTTTGAATGAGTTTGTTGGACCTTCCAATACATCTAATGATAGTTTATAATAACCTAGAACAACACTCCTTCAAAATGTTTAAATAAAAGTTATTTTCAACCCTAGTTATGTTGTATTGATTTCAACCATTCCAAGCAAAGTATGCATTAGGGAATCCATAAAAGTGATCAATTTCTACTTAAATTAAAAAGGATTTTCAATCCCTTTTGTGATCAACATATAGATGTTTCTTTGAGAAATAGTTAGCATGATTTGAACTAATATAAGTCAATGAGGCTCAATGCAATCTAGATTGAGGATAACACATTATGAAAACCTTTCCTAGTGCTATCAAGGTGAACTGGAAGGTTGGCCAAGCAAAAGGATAGAGCCATCGGACGTCCTACCTTAATGTATGAACAATAAATTCAATGATCAAAGGGGTAACGTTAGAGAACTTACCTTGAGAACCCTCCCAAGTGGAGCATTTCACCCTTAATTCTTTGGCCTTCTAGCAGCTTTTTTATTCCAAAAAAACCTTTAAAAGTGCTTATATAAACCTTGAAAATGACTAAACATTAACAAAGAAAAAAATAGATTCTCAAACAAATATTAAGCCAAGTTTCTCATTAATATACAATGGTTTTAAATGAGGGAGGACTCTTCCTTTTATAGGTTAAGAACCTCCTAAAATACAATACAACACAATGTGCTAGCTCAATACTATGAGGTCAAAACCATTAACCCAGTTAAAACCATGGGAAAATACAACAAATCATCTATCAAATCCCTCAAAACCCTCCAAGATCCAAATGACCCTAAAGAATGGTCCAAATATAATAATAAATGCCACAAGTGTGGGCTAGAGTGAGAGAATAAATTAGGTGCACTCCTCAATAAAGGTGAAATTTTCCCATGAGAGGGTGAATGATTGAGTCAACATTGTCCAAATACTCCCAAAGATTCTCCAACCAACTCCCTCAAATGATGGAAAGGTCCAAGTCTGGAATAACGAAATCAAGAAGATGACATTACCTCTCACATGTGTGAGCCATCCAAGTAAAAAAGTCAAGATAAATGGCATGTGTGGCCTCCTCTAGGTGGGTGCTTCTCAAGTAGATAAAAATAAATCATGCCACATCATCACAAGGTCCAAATAACAACCTATAACCACCTCCATAATTTGTAACCAACTTCTCCAATGCATTAATAACTCCCATGTGTGGTCCAAGGAGACATAAATAATGCATAAGTGTGAATGAAACGTCCAAATGATAAAGGAGAATGAATTTGAGTGGTCCATGTGGCATGTGTGGTGACATGGCATCCCTCTCATGGATCGATGCACTCTCATGGATCTCAATGCGGTGACATGAATCCCAAGGAAAATGGTATGGATCCCAATGTATGTAGACATGATCAAATATGAGTACATGGATCCCAATGTAGCATCATGGATCCCAATGCAATGTCATGGATCTTAAGGCATAATACATGTATCCCAATGCACAATACCCACTTGAAGTGATGGGTCTAGCCTCTAAGAAATCCATTAATTGGTAGCACATGGCGACATCTCTTAGCACAACATAAAAAAGGGGGTTGGTTTTAATATTTTCCTAAGTCTTACCAAGGGGAACAATATTGACCCTTATACATGCATCAAGTCCTAAGATAACACATATTTCCTAAGCACCTAGGTGAAATATAGGAAAAAATAATTAATAATGATGAAAGGGAATGGGGAATGAGTTCATGTGATGACCCTCAACTTCTTAGACATGCACAAGTCTTATCAATCATTTATTTATCCATCCACCTTTATTTAGCTAGAATTTTTACATATAATATCCTTCTAGAGATAGCTTAATATTGAGTTACCATCCTTAACATTATTTCTTACTACCCCTTTAAGAATTTTTTTTTAATGTTTGTTTTATCGAACAAGTTCCTTTTATTTAGATATTCATAGACAAACTAGAGACTAGGGGCATTGACCTCATAGTGAGGGATCATTGCTAAAGATTTATATTTGGATTTTGACTTTATCTCTTCACCTCTTTTCCTTATTGGATTATTGACTCATGCTTTATCAATTTGACATTCCCTTTTGACCTTTGAGAAATCATACATGACCAAGATGCAATTTTTCATATGGATGGAATGAATAACACTCGGGAGTTGGAAAATGATTAGCATGGTTGGGATATGGATAATGATATCTATCCTAAGAACCCAATGGTATAGGTTAATCCAAGAGATGACACACTTCTAACATAAAACATGCTCCCCAAGGTACTACAAGGAAAGTCATAAAACCATGTAATGTTATGAAATCCTACTAGGAAATCATTAGGTGTTTACCACTTTATGATGATATAATAAGTTACATCATCGTTTCCAAATAAGTATTGATACATGGAATGTCAAACGAAGCAAATAGAAACCATGCCATACCGTACAACAATGCATCTATCATCTGAGGAGTTGGCATGAAAGTGAGCTACACCATAGTTGAGCTAGCACGACCATGTTTTTGGTGGAGATCAAGAAGAACTCTATCTAGATCTAGGGAATATGAGCATGACACATCATGCAAGCAACAACTTGAAACCCTTGCTAACATATCCAAAAATGTGTCACCCCTCATGGGGTAACATTTGGAGGGGTGACACATTTGGCTCCTACTCGTGGACATGCACTATGTGTGAGAATGTATGAGAACTCCATAATCTTTGTAGACATGTGACCTACACACCATATAACTTGGCAAATGAAACAAAATTTGGGGTGAATCTACCACCCTAGTTAGAAATAAAAAATACTTGGCACAAATTAAAAAAATTCACCAAATATAAACATGAAAGTAAAGCAGGAAAACACGTGTAAGAAATTATTCTAAGGAAAATCAAATGCATCAATAAAATTAGCCAATGCAAGAAAGTAAACACACAAAAGAAAGGAAAACATGAATGGAAGGGAAAAAATCATTCTAACTACTTCTCAAAGATCATATTCATGCCTAACCTATTGGATGACTAAGGGATGTGGCTTCTAGGTGAAATAAAATATCCAAATCAACCATTCAAGGAGCTTACCAACATATGTAAACCTTCCCTTGTGTTTGGTTATCATCCAAAACATGAATATGCCAAGCATAAAGTGGGTATCAAGAATAATCTAACTCACTCTCAAGTCTGGAACCTGGGTAAGGTAATATCTATGAAGTAGAAATCCCAAACCATACCAAGGTTTGACATGGCCATTCTCAACCCCTCATGTTTAATCCTTAAAACTTATTATTGCATCTTCCCAAAATTTTATTTTTGCATGTTGCACCAAGTTTAAAGTTTGCACATTGCTTGGAAAAGATGCTTGCCACGTGTCATGTCACGAGACTTTCAAAGTTGCATATATCATGTCACAAGATTTTGGAAGTTGCATATTGCATATTCAAGTTCTATTGGTTGCCTAGACTCCATAGCCCAAGCACAAGGCACCAGGTCTTGCTTGGATTCTCACGTCTTATATCAAGGAGTATTGAATCAATATATACCAAGTCTTATAAGAGGAGCTGAAATTATCATTAAGTGTATAACAAAATTACATTCACAGATATATACAAACCATAGAAATAGCCTTGTGTATATTATCAGATGAAAAAGTACCCATAATGTCAATGCATTATATGCATCATTACATGTTCAGCTATATAATCTACATCTAACTGTCTTATAAAATTATTACATGACATCATGAATTTCTTTTAGTCTTGTTTTGTGCTTTCCAGGTCTTAAGTAATTCATCCATCTCCATGTCTTCGTTTACTGGGTGCTCTTCAACAACTGATGTCGTCTCAGTCCTTTCACGTTGAGTACGTCTGGTCTTGTACCCATGGTGTGGATGCTGCTGTGAGGGGCCATCACCTACAAAAATCAAAAATATTAAATCTATATGGTCAATTTTTAAGTATCATTGAAGTGGTTCATTAATATTAAAAAAAAACCTCTACAATGTAAGTATTTACCTGGTCCTCTAGTAGGCACCATTGGAATGGTTGTCGGCCTGTTCACCTGATATTCAGGTCCAGGAGGATCAACTATGACATTCTCTTCCATAAAAACGTAAAAATTTATAAGTACAAAATGTATAAGTACATAATTATTAAGTATATGATTAATATATAGACATTTTACTGTCGTGGGCCTCAATCACAGGAACATCTTGGGGCTGCACCTCACTGGGATGGGGTTGTTGGGGAGCACCATGATATTTTGGTTGCATTGCACTATCAATGCTCTATTGTCCAGTACTAATGGTTTCATTGATAGTGTTGCTCCCCTGATTAAAACAAAGTAAGACATTAAATTATGGACGATATCAAACATTTACGTATTTTATAAGTAATGAAAGGTTAATGTGGACTGATTTTTATTTACCTTATC
>ML789354.1:246893-257908 GCA_009831015.1 Picea engelmannii
TGTTATATATAACCACACTTTTATTTAGATCTAAAGAAAAATAAAGCTGGTATTGAAATCAAAATATTGTAATTTACCTTGGTGTACCAATTATTTGTTCTCCTGATTTTTTCAAAATCTTCTCTTTTGCATCATCAATGATCATCTTCCACTCCCTCTCTGGAATTGAGGGAGGCAACTCATACCTAGGATTTCCTACCAAGCTTCGTCTATAAACATCCCGCGTATATTTTAAATATTCGCCCGCTGCAGAGGTGACCGTTTTTTTATTGAACGTGTCTACTCCAAAGAGGCCTTCAAGATAATCCATAAGTTCCTTTTTGAGGTTGGAATTCTGGAAATTCCACCTCATGCGTAAGGTTTCCCCAAAAATCAACAAGGCCTTGCTCTCTAGGTGCCTATAAAAATGGTTGTTTCCTACACACAAAAAGATATGATCATTAATTTAAAATTAATGATCTAGATGATTTACGTATGAGAAGGACAACATTAAACAATTAAAATATGAATTAAAACTACCTAGGAGTCTTGATTGTTTTAATGGAATTCCATTATCGTCGACCAAAAATGTGCATGGAAGGGTCCCCGTGCTTGTCACACGTCTAGCTCCAAGAAATGAAACCATGTCAACCACATCACCATGAGCCTCATATCTTCCACCATCTCTAGACTCTGACCAATGTGTGGATGTCTGGTGGTGTGTGTCATGGCTCCTATCTAAATTAGGTGTGGAATATGGAGAAGTAAATAGTACTCTAGCAGTTGTATGACCGCCTACATCAGGACTTTGTAGCATCTCTGTAGCGCCACTACTACCAACATCAGGTTGAACAGGCTCCAAAAATGTCTTTATAAAAAAGAAAATGTCTTTTCGTGAGATAATGTAAAATTTAAAGAACAAAGTATCATAACTGAACATATGAGTACATTAAAAAAAAACACTTTAAATTATGGTTATTAACTTATATGTGTTAATTTGTGACATAAGGAGCTTGATCTTTGCTAGGATGTCGGGAGTTTGATCTGGATGATCTAAGAAGCTAGCAAGTTCCTTGTCTGCTTTAATGATATTTTTTTTTATTAAGACCATCGAATCAGGGGATCAATAAAACCCCTCCTCATCGGCTGAATCATGATCAACATGGCCTGCGGACTACATATAATTTCAACAAAAACAATGTTATTTCAATAAAATTATATAAGCAAATAATAAAAATAATGTAAAATGAAAGTGGAAATTGATAATCATTTACATGTTCTGCGGCTGACCCTTTTCCACGATCATCCTGCCACATTATAATATAATTAGATCCCCCAAATATTTAAAAAATTGTTAATGATAACAAAAAAACAATGTTAAAGATAATATTTACAACAATGTTAAAGATAATAAAAATATATAATGCAATAAGTAGAGGTTTCTTAAAGAGGTGTTGCATAAGTACCTGCACACTATTAGTCAATGTTTCTATTTGATTTAAATGGTAATCCACTAATAAATCTTCCCCGGGAGCTCTCTTTTTTATTGTGCATGAGACTACCCGATACTCTTCACGTCCCTCATATATGCAATTCAATTGTTTGTTTGTTGTCATGGGTCATGTGTTGTTTATAAACCCTGCGATATTGTCGGAAGCTTTAGGCCTTCCATCAATATATATAGTCACTCCCTTATTTTTATCCTTTTTTATTAGTTGTATATAATTTGCGGCGAGTGCATACTTCGCATGTACTGGACCAGCCACATCCAATCGTTATAATTGTAACATGGTCCGACATAGTCCATCAATTCAGTTACTATATTGTATTTTACAATTATTCCATCCATGGAAAATATCCCCAAGCCATGCAGGGAGGATGGTGCAATGTGATATGTCCTATTGTTGACAAAGAATCCAACATCTATAGGAGGTGTTTTTTTAGGTACCCATTGATTCACCAGATGCTTATACCTGAGTGGCACCTCTATGTCTCCTATGCTCTCATCATCATAAGAGCATGATCCTCCTTCAGTAAGAAAAAATTTCATGCATCTAGAAAATTTTCTTCTGACTTTTTCACCTCTGGTCCTTGTTTGCTTATCATATCTACTAGATGTAGTCGCATTTCCCTCTATTTGTCCTAAGCTTTCCTCACTAAACGAAGAAATATCTGATAGGTACCTGTTTGGTTGTACCTTCAGTTCCATGTGCACGTGTTGTTAGTGAGTAGTCCATCATCATATTAGTTCCAATTTATGAACTTTTTTTCTATATTCAAAGTTCTAAATAAAAAATTTATATCTTTAGTTTTGGATGCACAATTAGACTAGGGTGAAATTACCAATATTAGTGGTCAACCACCTCATTTAATGTGATATCCCTCTTGATTTTGGACATATTAAGAACATATTAATGTGATAACACTAAGGACATAATAATTTTATCATATGGATCTAAGAAAAAGATCATAGTAAGGTTATTGTTTGTTGGATTTGTGCAAATTAGAATTATTATAAGAAATGTCCATTGAAGATAAGGGTCAATGCTATGGAGTAAGAAATCCAACCATTAGTTGGTGTGTTGCAAATTTTGGGTGCTTTAGTTAGCAATATGTCAAAGGCAATCCAAGAGTAGAATTATACAAATATTAATTTTGTTCAAGACAAGAGTAGAACTATACAAATATTAGTTTTGTTCAAGCCAAGAGTAGAACTATACAAATATTAGTTTTGTTCAATCCAAGTTGAAGAATAAGTTAGTTATGGTGATGGTTAACAATAGTGCAACCCACATTTTTATGTAGGAAGTAGTGGTTGTTAAACTCAATGTGCAGTTGAAATTGGTGCAGTCTTTTTTTAAGGCAATAAGATATAGTAGTTAGTTGACAAAGACATGTAGAATTTAGTTAGTTTGTATGCCCTCGGGAGAAAATGGCCAAAAGTCCCTGAAATGTTTTGGGATGCGACTTGCAACTGGGCATAAAATGAATATCGAGACTCAGATTGAGGAACTGTCGACTCCGATGGATTACTGGGATAGGATTTCAACTAGAGCACCCCTCACTCCAGGGTGCCATGCCTCAGAAGTTGCTTTACTCATTGATTTCAAAAACTAGTGTTTTGCTCAGTTTGAAGCAATGCAGCATTTGGATTAAGGGGTCTAATTTACAAAACCTTGCATCGGGAGTGGATGGATAATTTGGTCACCTATTCCATGCCTAAACAAGCTTGCAACATCTCACGGAACTCAAAAATGTTGCTCCGTTAGTCTTTTATGCCCTGAGTAGGAATTGGCCAAGATTCCCCAAAATGGTTTGGGATGCGACTTGCAGCTGGGCATAAAATGAAAACCGAGACTCGGATTGAGGAGCCATCATATTTGTTGGATTTTAGGCATAGGATTTTAGCTAGAGAACCCCTCACTCGCGATTCCAACCCCTCGAACGTTGTTTTTTTCATCGATTCTGATAACTAGTGCTTTGCTCAGTAAGAAGAAATGCAACATTTGCATTTAGGGGTCCAAATTACGAAACCATGCATCGGGAGCAGATGGACAATGTGGTCACCTAGTCCATGCCTAAACAAGCATGCAGAATCTCATGGAGCTCAAAAATGTTGCTCCGTTAGGCTTTTATGCCCCGAGGATGAATTGTCAAGAGTCCCCGAAATGGTTTGGGATGCGACTTGCAACTGGGAATAAAACAAAAAATGAGACTCAGATTGAGGAACCATCGACTCCGATGGATTCTTGGCATAGGATTTCAGCTAGAGCACCCCTCACTCCTGGTTCCAACCCCTCGGAAGTAGTTTTTTTCATCGATTTCAGTAACTAGTGCTTTGCTCAATAAGAAGCAATGCAACATTTGGATCTAGGGGCCAATTTACAAAACCATGCATCGGAAGAGGATAGATAATTTGGTCACCTAGTCCATGCCTAAACAAGCTTGCATCATCTCACAGAACTCAAAAATGTTGCTTCGTTAGTCTTTTATGCCCTAAGCGGGAATTGGCAAAGAGTCCCCAAAATGGTTTGGGATGCGACTTGCAACTGGGCATAAAATGAAAACCAAGACTCAGATTGAGGAACCGTAATCTCTATTGGATTCCTGGCATGGGATTTTAGATATAGAACCCCTCACTCCTGGTTCCAACCCCTCGAAAGTTATTTTTTTCATCGATTTCGATAACTAGTGCTTTGTTCAATAAGAAGCAATGCAACATTTGGATTTAGGGGTCCAATTTATGAAACCATGCCTCAAGAGAGGATGGACAATGTGGTCACCTAGTCCATGCTTAAACAAGCATGCAGAATCTCATGGAGCTCAAAAATTATGCTCCGTTAAGCTTTTATGCCCCGAGGATGAATTGTCGAGAGTCCCTGAAATGGTTTGGGATGCGACTTGCAACTGGGCATAAAACAAAAATCAAGACTTAGATTGAGGAACCGTCGACTCCGATGGATTCCTGGCATAGGATTTCAGCGAGAACACCCCTCAATATCGGTTCCAACCCCTCGAAAGTAGTTTTTTTCATTGATTTCGATAATTAGTGCTTTGCTCAGTAAGAAGTAATGCAACATTTGGATTTAGGGGCCAATTTATGAAACCATGCCTAGGGAGTGGATGGATAATTTGGTTACCTATTCCATGCCTAAACAATATTGCATCATCTCACAGAACTCAAAAATCTTGCTCTATTAGTCTTTTATGCCCTGAGCGAGAATTGGCCAAGAGTACTCGAAATGTTTTGGGATGCGACTTGCATCTGGGCATAAAATGAAAACCGAGACTCGAATTGAGGAACCTTCATCTCTGTTGGATTCCTCTCATATTATTTTAGTTAGATCACCCCTCACTCTCAGTTCCAACCCCTCAGAAGTTGTTTTTTTCATCGATTTCGATAACTAGTGCTTTGCTTGGTAAGAAGCAATGCAACATTTGGATTTAGGGGTCCAATTTATGAAACCATGCCTCGGGAGAGGATGGACAATGTGGTCACCTAGTCCATGCATAAAAAAACATGAGGAATCTCATCGAGCTCAAAAATGTTGCTCCGTTAGTCTTTTATGCTTCGAGGATGAATTTCCAAGAGTCCCCAAAATGGTTTGGGATGCGACTTGCAACTGGGCATAAAACAAAAACCGAGACTCAGATTGAGGAACCGTTGACTCCAATGGATTCCTGGCATAGGATTTTACCTAGAGCACCCATCACTCTCGGTTCCAACCCCTCAAAAGTTGTTCTTTTCATCGATTTCGATAACTAGTGCTTTGCTCGGTAAGAAGCAATGCAACATTTGTATTTAGGGGTCCAATTTACGAAACCATGCCTCAGGAGCGGATGGACAATGTGGTCACCTATTCCATGCCTAAACAAGCATGCATAATCTCATGGAGCTCAAAAATGCTTCTTTGTTAGGCTTTTATGCCCAGAGGAGGAATTGCCAAGACTCCCTGAAATAGTTTGGGATGCAACTTGCAACTGGGCATAAAACAAAAACCGAGACTCAGATTGAGGAACCATCGACTCCGATGGATTCCTGGGATAGGATTTCAGCTAGAGCACCCCTCTCTCCTGGGTTCCATGCCTCGGAAGTTGATTTACTAATTGATTTCGAGAACTAGTGTTTTGCCCAGTTTGAAGCAAACCAACATTTGGATTAAGGGTTCCAATTTATGAAACCATGCCTCGGGAGCAGATGGAAAATATAGTCACCTATTCCACACCTAAAAAATCTTGCAGCATCTCACGGAACTCAAAAATGTTTCTCTATTAGTCTTTTATGCCCTCAGCGGGAATTGGCCAAGAGTTCCCGAAATCGTTTGGGATGCGACTTGCAATTGGGCATAAAATGAAAATCAAGACTCGGCTTGAGGAACCGTTGTCTCTGTTGGATTCTTGGCATAGGATTTCAGCTAGAGCACCCCTCACTCTCGGTTTCAACCCCTCGGAAGTAGTTTTTTTCATTGATTTCGATAACTAGTGCTTTGTTTAGTAAGAAGCAATGCAACATTTGGATTTAGGGGCCAATTTATAAAACCATGACTCGAGAGCAGATGGATAATTTGGTCACCTATTCCATGCCTAGACAAGTTTGCATCATCTCACGAAACTCAAAAATATTGCTCTGTTAGTCTTTTATGCCCTGAGCGGGAATTGGCCAAGAGTCCCTGAAATGGTTTGGGATGTGACTTGCAACTGGGTATAAAATGAAAACCGAGACTCGAATTGAGGAACCGTCGTCTCTGTTGGATTCCTAACATAGGATTTTAGCTAGATCACCCCTCACTCCCAGTTCCAACACCTCGGAACTTATTTTTTTCATCGATTTCGATAACTAGTGCTTTGCTCAGTAAGAAGTAATGCAACATTTGGATTTAGGGGTCCAATTTATGAAACCATGTCTTGAAAGTGAATGGACAATGTGGTCACCTATTCCATGCCTAAACAAGCATGCAGAATTTCATGGAGCTCAAAAATGTTGCTCCATTACGCTTTTATGCCCAGAGGATGAATTGCCAAGAGTCCCCAAAATGGTTTGGGATGCAACTTGAAACTGAGCATAAAAAAAAAACTAAGACTCGGATTGAGGAACCGTCGACTCCAATGGATTCCTGGAATATAATTTCATCTAGATCACCCATCACTCCCGGTTCCAACCCCTCGAAAGTAGTTTTTTTCATCGATTTTGATAACTAGTGCTTTGCTCAGTAAGAAGCAATGCAACATTTTCATTTAGGGGGGAATTTACGAAACCATGCCTTGGGAGCGGATGGATAATTTGGTCACATAGTCCATGCCTAAAAAAGCTTGCATCATCTCATGGAACTCAAAAATGTTGCTTTGTTAGTCTTTTATGCCCTGAGCGGGAATTGGCCAAGAGTCCCCGAAATGGTTTGGGATGCGAATTGCAACTGGGCATAAAACGAAAACCGAGACTCGAATTGAGGAACCGTCATCTTTGTTGGATTCCTGGCATAGGATTTTAGCTAGAGCACCCCTCACTCTCAATTCCAACCCCTTGAAAGTTGTTTTTTTCATCGATTTTGATAACTAGTGCTTTGCTCAGTACGAAGAAATGCAACATTTGGATTTAGGGGTCCAATTTACAAAACCATGCCTCGGAAGCGATTGGACAATGCGGTCACCTAGTCCATGCCTAAAAAAGCATGCAAACTCATGGAGCTAAAAAATGTTGCTCCGTTAGGCTTTTATGCCCGGAGGAGGAATTTCCAAGAGTCTCCGAAATGGTTTGGGATGCGACTTGTAACTGGGCATAAAATGAAAACCGAGACTTGGATTGAGGAACCATCGAATCTGATGGATTCCTGGGATAGGATTTCAGCTAGAGCACCCCTCTCTTCCGAGTGCCATGCCTCAGAAGTTTCTTTACTCATTGATTTCAAGAACTAGTGTTTTGCTCAGTTTGAAGCAAACCAACATTTGGATTAAGGGGTCCAATTTATGAAACTGTGCCTCGGGACAGGATGGAAAATATAGTCACCTAGTCCATGCCTAAACAATCTTGCAGCATCTCACAGAACTAAAAAATGTTGCTCCGTTAGGTTTTTATGCCCTCGAGAGCAATTGGCCAAGAGTCCCTGAAATGGTTTGGGATGTGACTTGCAACTGGGCATATAATGAATATCGAGACTTGGATTAAGGATCTGTCAACTCTGATGGATTATTGGGATAGTATTTCATCTAGAGCACCCCTCACTCACGGGTGCCATGCCTCGGAAGTTGCTTTAATCATTGATTTCGAAAACTAGTGTTTTGCTCAGTTTGAAGCAATGAAGCATTTGGATGTAGGGGCCAATTTACAAAACCATGCCTCAGGAATGGATGGATAATTTGGTCACCTATTCCATGCCTAAACAAGCTTGTAGCATCTCACAGAACTCAAAAATGTTGCTTCGTTAGTCTTTTATGCCCTGAGCGGGAAATGGCCAAGTGTCCCCAAAATGGTTTGGGATGCAACTTGCAACTGGGCATAAAATGAAAACCAAGACCCAGATTGAGGAACTATCGTATCTATTGGATTCCTGGCATAGGATTTTAGCTATATCACCCCTCACTCCCTGTTCCAACCCCTAGAAAGTTTTTTTTTCATCGATTTTGATAACTAGTGCTTTGCTCAGTAAGAAGAAATGCAACATTTGGATTTAGGTGTCCAATTTACAAAACCATGCCTCAGGAGCGGATGGACAATGTGGTCACCTAGTCCATGCCTAAACAAGCATGCATAATCTCATGGATCTCAAAAATGTTGCTCTGATAGGCTTTTATGCCTGGAGGAGGACTTGCCAAGAGTCCCTGAAATGGTTTGGGATGCGACTTGGAACTGGGCATAAAACAAAAACCAAGACTCGAATTGAGGAACCGTCAACTCTGATGGATTCCTAGGATAGGATTTCAGCTAGAGCACCCCTCTCTTAGGGGTGCCATGCCTCGGAAGTTTCTTTACTCATTGATTTCGAGAACTAGTGTTTTGCTCAGTTTGAAGCAAACCAACATTTGGATTAAGGGGTCCAATTTATGAAACCGTGCCTCAGGAGTGGATGGAAAATATAGTCACCTAGTCCACACCTAAACAATATTGCAGCATCTCACGAAACTCAAAAATGTTGCTATGTTAGTCTTTTATGCCCTGAGCGGGAATTGACCACGACTCCCCAAAATGGTTTGGGATGCGACTTGCAACTGGGAATAAAACAAAAACCAAGACTCGGATCGAGGAACCATTGACTCCGATGGATCCCTGGCATAGGATTTCAAATAGATCACCCATCACTCTCAATTCCAACCCCTCAGAATTAGTTTTTTTCATTGATTTCAATAACTAGTGCTTTGCTCAATAAGAAGCGATGCAACATTTGGATTTAGGGGTCCAATTTACGAAACCATGCCTCGGGAGAGGATGGACAATGTGGTCACCTAGTCCATGTCTAAACAAGCATGCATAATCTAAGGGAGCTCAAAAATGTTGCTCAGTTAGGATTTTATGCCCCGATGAGGAATTGCCAAGAGTCCTCGAAATGGTTTGGGATGCGACTTGCAACTAGGCATAAAACAAAAACCGAGACTTGGATTGAGGAACCGTCGACTCCGATGGATTCATGGGATAGGATTTCAGCTAGATCACCCCTCATTCCTGGTTCCAATCCCTCAGAAGTAATTTTTTTCATCGATTTTGTTAACTAGTGCTTTGCTCAATAAGAAGCAATGCAACATTTGGATTTAGGGGCCAATTTATGAAACCATGCCTCGAGAGCGGTTGGATAATTTGGTCTCCTAATCCATGCCTAAACAATGATGTCCCCACATAATCTTTGATATCGTCCAAATAGTATAAAAAACAGACCTTGTATACTCCTAGAGAGTTTGTGTGAAAAATTAGGGCCAAAAATCCCTTTGGTTGGGCAGCGGGGGTGATGATGAGTCCAAAATATGGTGCACTTTTGACAAAATTATTAAGCATAAAAATATGTTTTTTTTGTGCTACATATAGAATTATATGGTCTATTACCCCTCATTTTGGTATAGGGTAACAACCCTAGTGAATTTATTCACTAGCCTTTGGATTTTTTATCAGTTGTAGACAATTGAGAAACCTACTTCGTTCCACATATCTTGTTGAGGTAGAGGATTTCATGGCATATTTGTTGATAGATGATGCAATACATGGTGTTGCATGGTGTCTTGTTGATTTTGGGCATGGCATTAGTTTCATTCATATTTTTGGGCATATTCACATTTCCCAATGCAATTCACATTTATCAAGATAATTCATGATTCCCAAAGCATTGATAAAAATTGTTTTTGGCTATTCTTGGTTAACCAAAGCTTCTCATGCCTTGGCACATTCCACATTTATGAAAGATCACCTTATTAACTCATTTTGAGGCATCTGTCACATCAATTGATGAGATGTCCACCTTGGAGTAATCACCCTCCTTAAATCATTTCAATGTCCACGAAGGGTGATTACACCTTGTTGGCTTCACATTTGACATATTAGAGTTGATTTAGAGGAGGTTGTCCATTTTTTAGGGTTACATTCATCACTTGTGAAGCCTTCTTCACCTTGAAGATCCATGTGTCCACTTGGAAGGGGATTGTAAGTCCTTTTTTACATGTTTGATTAGGATTTGTACACCTGCACACAAGACTTATGGAGCCTATTTGGAGGGGCCACCCCCTCTTAAAGGGTTTTTCCTTTTGGTTCTAATATAATCCCTAATCCTTGAATGAAATAATCCCATTCTTAAGAGGGTTTCCTCTTGACCTCATCGGCCATTTGATTCATCTTGAATCCATTTCCCTGGTTAGATCTAGAATTGATATAAGATTCCTTCCATCACCTATATTTAAAACCCTAAAACCCCAAAAAATCCATTTTACTAAGATTTGAAGAAATATATATATTAAAAAATTAAGCTTTACTACTTAGAAATCATACAAAATGGATGCCAAGCACTCAGATTAAAAGTCCAGCGTCCATATTTGTGGCGAATTACTAGAGAAGGAAAAGAACAAGGTTAAGTTTGGGAAAATTTGACGTAAAATTTAACAATGCCAAAAACCAACACACACACCTGCCTAGGGTCCGACATGACGTTGTTCTCAGCCTGTGTTATGTTGTTCCAACACACCTGCAAAATGCATGTTGTATTTTTCCAAATAAGGTAACAGTGAAACCCTCGCGACCTTAGAGAAACACCAATGGAGCTCACGCCTCGAAACGCTTGTTGTTCTCTCCTCCCTATCGGGCTTGTTGTGGTGTGAATGCAAGGCACAGGATTTCTTTGTCATCACAAGTGTGAATGCAAGGCGTGGGTTCTCTCCTCCCTCTCGGGCTTGTTGTGGTTCTCTCCTCCGAAGATTCTCTCCTCCTTCTCTCACTTGTTTTGGTTCTCTCCTTCGTAGCGGGTTCTCTCCTCCCTCTCGGTCGACTTTCTGTGGTGTGAATGCATTAGGGATCGAGCTTGTTATGGTTTGAATGCACTAGGGCGCGGGCTTAATGATTGGCATTT
>ML789354.1:258365-290592 GCA_009831015.1 Picea engelmannii
AGAAGGAGGATCTGAGAGAAGGATTGGGTCACATATCAATCAAGGGGTATCATTAATGTCCAAATGGGATATGGGATCCATGACTAGGTTATTTATGAACAAATAATTAGTATTAAGGTCTAACCAATGTCAATGGAGATAAATAATGGCTTTATGTCCTAAATGAAGAGTCTCGAGTCAAGCACCAAAAATAAAAACAAAGATTCTCAAGTTATGTCATTGAAATCATCCTTGAACCATGACACATGACCTTCATAGGGTATATTTGGCCTACTAGATGAATATGGGTGGCATGATTCAACCACAAGAAAGGCCCTAAAAAAGAGCATGTCTCGGTTCCACACATGGCATAGTTATTGGGTACATCATAGTTAGGGTTTTGTAGCACTTGAGTGGGATATGAGGGCCCTAAATGACACTTCTTAGGCTCAATTGTCATGAACAACACCTATAAACCACAAAACAATCCCTCTCTAGGGGGTCCTTAGCATCAGAGTTGGATAAGGACACCATTAGGAGGTTTTTTGCAATAAGGACGGGTAGAGAGGCCTTAACCAACACATCACTCATTTGTAAGGCTTCCTTGAAGGCCTCCAAGTTGCAGGATACACGTGCCATGAGTAGGTTTTGTTCTCTAGAAATGGGTCTTAACACCTAAAAATGGTTAAGGGGTGAGTAAAGGACTGAAGCCATAATTGAATCTTCTCAAGCTCATGTGCCATGAACAACACCTAGACCATAACTTTTTATATGTTTTGCATACTACATATGGGTCTTGGGCCTTGACCATGGTTGTGGTAGGGAATAAGACTCAAGCCCTTAACTTGCATGGTCAAGGGAGGGAAACAACAACTCAAACCCCAAACATATCATATCTATCTCAAGCACCATGAACAAGTCCTTAGGTCACCACAAAAGACCATGGATGGGTGAACAAGTCATCAAGAGCCTTGAACAAGTCCTCAAACCAACATAACAGAACTTTGGCCTTTAAGAGGGATATAGGCATCATGATTAGGTTTTGTACATTGAAAATGGTTGTAGATGCATAAACATGGGAAGTTGGAAACAATGGCCTAAACCCTTAACTAAACCTTCTCGAGCTCAACCACCATCAACAAAACCTAAAAACCATGACATGAGTCCTCTCTAGGGATTCTTTGGCATCCAAGATGAATATGGGTGACATTATGAGATCTTATTGATCATCATGGACAGGTCTTAGGTTCATGACTATAGTTGATGAAAGGAAACAAGAGTCTTCAACCCTAAACCTTGATTTTCAAGCTCAAGAACCATAGACAAATAGTCAAACCACCACATATGACCTATATACCATATCATTCACCTCCAAGTGGAATTTGGGCACCATGAATAAGTTAGTTTTGAACCAAGAATGGGTCTCAAGGTCTAACCAAGCTCAAGGGAGGGAAACAAGGGACTTGTTCCCTAAGTGAACATTCTTAGGACTTGTTCCCTAAGTAAACATTCTTAGAGTGGATAAGGTATAAGTTGTGTTACTATTCCTTTCGTTGAGTGAGACTAAGAAAAAATGCATAGTGTTGGTCTCTTGGAAAAAAGTAGCAATTCCCAAATCACAAGAAGGATGGGATCTCAAGAATATATTTTTTTTCTTAAAGTATTTAGTTGATAAAAATGTTTGGAGTCTCCTCCAAGGTACCAAATTATGTGTGCATGTCATAAAGGATAAATACATAGCTCCAGACTTAGTGGAGGACTAGGTAATAATTCCTATTAAAAAATACCAAAATTCCTCGACTATTTGAAAACCAATTATCACATCATTCCCCTTGATTGGAAATTTCCTGGTATGGCATGTTGGAAAGGGAGATAATGTCCAATTAGGGTTGGAATTGTGGGTAGGAATCATATAATCCTTCAATTTACCTATTCCCCTCATTCAACAAATAAATCATAGAGGCTTCAACACTCTAAGGAAAATTGCAAAAGAACCCATTGAAACCTGTAGTTGGCAATAATAGCTCTCTTGGAGAGAATTTGGTCTTAGGGAGGATCGTGTAGAAATATTGAAGGACTTCACAAGAATCCTTAAAAATATTCTTTATAAGACTTGGTGAGGAGGAGGATCAACTTGTATGGTATTTTAATCATTTTAAGGGATATGAACCAAGGCTAGGTTGTAAATCACTTATAGTAGTGGGAGGTGAGATCCCACTTTTTAGTCATGGAAATTAATCTAGAAATTGAAATTCCTAGCTAGATAAATAAATAAAATTGTGGCTTGTGTTAAATAATAAATCTCTAACTTGGCACATCCTACAAAAAATAATTTTTGAAGGCCCTGGTAGGTGTTGTCTCTATGAATCTAAAATTGAAGCCAACTTCCACCTTCTCTTGTCTTGCCCCTACTCTAAGAAAGTTTGGTGGAAGATACAAGGGATAGAAATTAAATCTCCATAATGCATGGAGAGGAGAATCCATCTAAAAATCTCTCACATGATGGTGTGAGAACAAGAAACTAAAAGGTACAAATCCCTCCCACTCTCTATTGCTTGGGGAATATGGTCGGCCAAGAACATGCCTTGATGGTATGTGAGGGTTTCAAGACTCGAGGATGTATAATTTCCCCACACAATCTTTGAGATCGTCCACATTTGCATCAACGTTCATCATTTTGCACCTCTCATTGTCATCATTCGTCATTCCCTTCTATTGAATTGATGTCGGAACTATCTTGAAATTTGACATGGAACTTCCAATACACCCATCACAAATTTCTTCCACCTAACCTGCATAATACCTAGGATCTCATAACACCCATCACGATACTTAAGGATGTTTGGTGTCCCCGCATTATACTTAAGGAGGGTTTGATTATTGAATTACCAAGTCGAGTTTGCTAGGGTCCTATAGTATAGTCTTCTATTCTCCAGTTACCTATCTGGGAATTTTCTCTGATCATTTTGAGAATGTCTTCATGATAAGAAGCTCAAGAGTAATGGTCCAGTGGTGTATTTTATGTTTCAAAGAGGTGTCCAAGTATATCCAAAGTTGGCAAGTGGTAAGTTGGAATTATGATGCATACATATGAATCTTTGAAGGTTTAGAATGGCTCAATCAGCGGTTTTCACGAACTCGGTTATATTTCAATTGTGGCATAAAATTTAACTTTCGGTAGCTAAAAGAGAAAATCTTGATGGCAAAGGAGAAGACATATATGAGCAGTCGAAGGTTTTGAGACAGTATGATTGTGATATTGGTTTCAAATATTCATTTGCAACCTTACTAGATGGTTTGAAATCTTGAATGTAAAAGTGTCAAAGAAATAGCTTTCGACAGCTAAGGGTCAATTTTTTATGTGTTGTAAGTTGTCGAAAGTTCCCAGTTTCGGCAGCTAAAAAGGCAGGCGCAACTCTTAGTTAGTTGCCAAAAGTGTAGATTTTGCTAATGGTTAGATTGTCCCATCAGGCTCTCAAACTGCCATCATTACACATGTCATGATGATATTAAATGCTACCAAAATCGTCTATGAGGATCATTTGTCACGATCTGGGCGATTTATTATGATTCTAATTGATGTTTTAAAAAATCATTAAACCCTAAGATATCAATTCGAAACCCCAATCATGATTTCATTCGCCATTATCATTTCATGCAGAAAATCACATGGAGATCTGTCTTAGTCAGTTTTAAATAAACATCATGATCTAAAGTTCCTTAATTGCCAAGTGTTTGTTTTAAAGCTCAGCCATCCACAAAATTTTCTTGTCTCACGCATTTTCCTCATCTGAATTTTATTTCTCTTTCTCCTAGAGCTGGTTTTCCATCCATCTATCCAGGTTTTAGTGCCTTCATACTATTAAAAAAAAATTGCATATGGCTACTAAAGGAGCATTGCTCAGGAGGGAGCTGCAAGATATTTCCTATCTAGAATATCATCCAGATATTTGTCAAATGTTCAAGGGTGCAGGATGCTACAGGTTTTGTGAAAAATTACAAGGGTATCATTAGACAATTACAGAGTCATTTGCCAAAATATTTGATGGAGCTAAAGTGCAACTGGGTCCTCTGGAAATGCAGATAGATGAGGCAAGTATTGCTGCAAAAACTGAGATGTCAGGAGAAGGTGAGAGGTGGTTCAAGACCACTGCCATTAAAGACATTGAATTTAGGTCTTACCTTAAGCCAAAATTCCAGAGAATTATTTGGCAAAGGTATGTTCCCAGGAATTACTTGGAAGACAAATGGCAGAAATTGTTGAAGGTTATTCAGGTGTACATAACTTGTGAAGGGAGGTATGGCAGGGTCATGTTGTACCATTTCAGGCTTATCAATCATTTTATAGGCTTATCAATCATGTTGTACCCTCTGAATTTGCCTCATTATCTTCATAGGAGCCTCACCAAGATGGCACAAAAAGTCCAAGCTAAACCTGAGAAAGCAAACACTAGATTGTTCCATCATGGCCCTATTAATCTTATAGTGATGGAGGAACTCCAGAGAAGAGAGAAGACACTGGAATATCTCTTATTTTGGGGAGAATTTGAGCAAGAGATCTAGCCTAAGGGTAACAAGACACCTACAAAGAAGTCATCTACACCAAAGAGCAGTAAGAGAAAGAGAAGGGCTCTGTCACCAGTTTAGACAGAACAGCTAACCCTTTCACCCAGGTCTAAGAAGGCAAAAAAGAAGCTTGATTTTGATCAAGGAATAGAGGGCCACAAAAGTGTTGTTGATAAAAACATCTTGATTTTTCCATACTTAGATTCTGAGTCTGAACCACCCATGGAGGAGAGAGAGGAAACTGAAGTTGAAGCTCCAGCCTTTGAGGTACCTGACACATCAACAAAAAAGAAGATCAGTAGAGCATCCAAGATTTAGAAGTTGAAAGATAAAGTAACAGAGCTTAGGCTGCTAGAAAGAGTCATCAAATCTAAGAATCAGGCTATGAAAAGAACATCTGATGAGGTAAGAGAATAATTTAAAAGGTTATCTCTAATGCATGTAGCTCTAGAAAGGAAGAATAAAATATTGTCTAAGAAAAACCAGAAACTTTACCAAATGATCAAGTTCTTGAGGTTTAAACTAGCACCTAGAAAACCTAAACCAAGAGCTCATCTCGGTTTAGAAGCATTGGCTGAAGTTTCTATGGACCTAAACAAGGAATACTAAGAGTTAGATAGAGTAAAGGAATCAAACTTTGCAATTTTTAACGGTTTTGGAAAACCTGGGACTTTCAGCAACTTATTTTAGTCCACATAGGTGTTGTTAGTTGTCGAATCCCATGACTTTCGGCAGCTAAATCGGCTCTGTTCTATACGTGTTAGCTGCCAAAAGTACAGATATGGACAGAACGACAATATGTTCTCCCAGATCAGATCCATTTGCTGCCATATCACTCGAGGAGACTTGCATATGTGTCCCAGCTCCAAAATAGATGAGAAGTAATATCTTTTTCAGATTTTAAGGCAAATACAAAGGAGAAAGGTTCAAAGATGATTCCATTTTGGTTGAAGATAATTGATTCATGGCTCAGGTGTTAGTTAAAGATTTCAAGTAGCCTTATCATCATCCAACAAGGCTATGCAGATGTCGAAGAACATATTTTTGATAGGGATTCGATCCCTTAAGACTAGGATCTATCTCCTAGAATTTTGTAATGAGATAGAATTTGAAAACACATGTAATTTTCAGATCCATCATTTGAGAATCCGAAAACTATTTTGTGAATATTATATAATCCCATAGAGGCCACAGTCCAAAGGGGGCTTCGACTTTGAGGGACCTGAAGGGAAGGATGGTATGGAAGTACCACCATCCATTGTAAAGATGATTTAGCAGGTTGTAAGTGACTTTTTGGGATGAATATAAAGGCATTTTGTTTCTAGATTCTTGTGTCATGATCATGTGGTGAAGTTCTTTCTTGATGTAAATTGTTATTCTCTTTTTCCACATAGTGTTTCTTTCTGTATTGTTTATAAGAAGATTATGCTCAGGATTTGTCTCATACACCCTGTTTTGGCTTTAAACAATATTTATGTTTTCTTCGGAAATTTGAATGTAGAATTCAGATAATCTCTTCTTTGCATTCGGATTGAACCCTAACCTATTCTTCTTTTCCATATCACAAACTATAAGGATCCACTAACATGGATACCTTTCTTGGCTACATATGATCTCAGTTATTCCCTCATTTTACAGCTTTAACCTATTGACTCCATTTTACCCAATGGCCCTCTTTCATTGTCTCAACCAAAAAATCTAAAAACAAACCTTCTATCCTCATACCTAGACTAACATCCAATCTAAACAAAGTTAAATCATACAGAGAGATCCCTCTCTGAGTCTTGGAGGGATAGATCCTTGACTCGAAGTGGTTTTGTGGTTACCTTTGTCAATTTCTCCCTCAGCCTGAGAAATTACAGAGTGCTAACAGAGTTGATGTCGCAGAAGCTTCAATTCACCCACCACAAATGTCATGCATCGACCCCACATAGTGAGCAGTGAATGGGGCCAATGTTGAAATTTCTTCAATATGTGCCTGTATGCATCGAAATTCAACATGGTTAGACTAGACACATGCCTTGACGGTATGAGAGGGTTTCAAGACTCAAGGATGTATGATGTCCCCACATAATATTTGAGATCATCCACATTTGCATCAACTTTCATCATGTTGCACCTCTCATTGTCATCATTAGTCATTCCCTTATATAGAAACGATGTCGGAACTATCTTGAAATTTGGCATGGAACTTCCAATACACCCATCACAAATTTCTTCCACCGAACCCGCATAATACTTAAGGATATCATAATAGCCATCAAGATACTTAAGGATGTTTGATGTCCCAGCATAATACTTAAGGAGGGTTATATTATTGAAATACCAAGTCAAGTTGATGTCGCAAAAGCTTCAATTCACCCACCACAAATGTCGTGCACTGACCCCGCATAGTGAGCATTGAATGGGGCCAACGTTGAAATTTCTTCAATATTTTCTTGTATGTATTGAAATTCAACATGGTTAGACTAGACACATGCCTTGACAGTATGGGAAGGTTTCAAGGCTCAAGGATGTATGATGTCCCCACATAATATTTGAGATCGTCCATGAATTGATGATGGAAGAAAGTGGGTATGTGAGTGAAATTTGAGTCCAGAAACCCTCCCATATCGTTAAGGCATGTGAATAGTCTATCCATGTCAAATTTCAGTACATATAGAAACTGTGTGAAAAAAATTCAATGTTGGCCCCATTCACAGGTCACTGTTGTTGGTGTCTAGTCCTAGTACAATTTTCGTTCCTTGTTCCTTGTTCCTCGTTCCTTGTTCCTTGTTCCTCATTCCTTGATGATGGTGTAGTCCCCAAGATCCATTATTTTTGTACAAAACATACTAATGGCATAAAATGTCCCACACAAAGACCAAATTAATATTTGCTACATAAGTCTTTTGTCTTTTTTCAAGGACTATGTAGCGAATCTCAATTCTAAGAAGATTCAAATAGGACCTAAGAACTTTAAGTTCTTTCCTTAACCATGGGTGACATAACACTATCACTCAATAGTCAAATTGTTACTTTTCATTGTCAGACATCATGTGTACTGAGAGCTTGAGCCACCACAAAGGAAACATATAACAAAGAATATTTGTCTTTAAACAAGATATGGTACTATCCATTTTAAGGTTTGGAATAGAGAATGTTCTTATAGACTACACTACATTTCACCATAATATAATCCCTACACTCCTTGCAAACCATGTAACACCATTCAAATTAGACACAATATTCTTGCGACGAATTAGTTATATTATCGACGAACTTTTTTCGTCGATAGTATAGCTAATTCGTCGCAAGATTATTTGCATTTGTCTCTCTTGCGACGATATCAAATTATGCTTGGATTTATTTCATATTTGGTTTATCAGCTTCAAATTAAAATTTGATACTTTGCAAGCTAGATGTACCTTGAGTCAAATACAAATATGAAATTAGGAATCATTAACATATCTACTAGAACATATGAAAAATAGGGTTTATGGTTTACATGATGATCATATGATGATGGAATAAAGTGGGTGTGTGTGTCAAATTTGAGTCCAGAAACCCTCCCATATTGTTAATCCATGCGAATAGTCTATCCATGTCAAATTTCAATGCATACAGATACAGTTTGAAAAAAATTCAACGTTGGCCCCATTCACATGTCATTGTTGCCCACCTCTATTATTTTTATGGTGTTAATTCGAAAAACAGGGATTTTTCATCACAACTATGACATAGATACATTTTATATACATTAATGTAGAACCTGAAATAAAAATGAAGAAAGACTGACGAAAACTTAAAACTTACGTCAACCAAATTGTGTACTTTGAAAGAAAATTAGGGTTTATGGTTTACATGATGAATTGATGATGGAAGAAAGTGGGTGTGTGAGTGAAATTTGAGTCCATAAACCCTCCCATATCGTTAAGGCATGCGAATATTCTATCCATGACAAATTTCAGTGCATACAGAAACTATTTGAAAAAATTTCAATGGTGGCCCCATTCACAGGTCATTGTTGTCGGTGTCTAGTCCTAGTACAATTTTCATTCCTTGTTCTATGTTCCTCGTTTCTCGTTCCTTGTTCCTTGTTCCTCGTTCCTTGACCATGGTGTAGTCCCCAAGATCCAATATTTTTGTACAAAACATACTAATGGCATAAAATGTCCCACACAAAGACCAAATTAACATCCGCTACATAAGTCTTTTGTCTTTTTTCAAGGACTGTGTAACGAATCTCAATTCTAAGAAGATTCAAATAGGACCTAAGAACCTTAAATTATTTCCTTAAACATGGGTGACATAACACTATCATTCAATATTCAAATTGTTACATTTCATTGTCAGACATCATGTGTACTGAGGGCTTGAGCCACCACAAAGGAAACATATAACAAAGAATATTTTTCTTATGAACAAGATATGGTACTATCCATTTTGAGGTTTGACATAGAGATTGTTCTTATAGACTACACTACATTGCACCATAATATAAGCCCTACACTCCTCGCAAACCATGTAACACCATTCAAATTAGACACAATATTCTTGCGACAAATTAGCTATACTATCGACGAACTTTTTCGTCGATAGTGTAGCTAATTCATCACAAGATTATTTACATTCATCTCGCTTGCAACGATATCAAATGATGCTTGGATTCATTTTATATTTGGTTTATCAACTTAAAATTAAAATTTGATACTTTACAAGCTAGTTGGACCTTGAGTCAAATACAAATATGAAATTTTGAATCATTAACATAACTACTAGAACATATGAAAAATAGGGTTTATGGTTTACATGATGACATGATGATGGAAGAAAGAGTGTGTGAGTGAAATTTGAGTCAAGAAACCCTCCCATATCGTTAAGGCATGTGAATATTCTATCCATGTCAAATTGCAATGCATACAGATACAGTTTGAAAAAGTTTTCAACGTTGGCCCCATTCACATGTCATTGTTGCCTGCCTCTAGTATTTTTATGGTGTTGATTAAGCAATCAACGAAAAAGAGGGATTTGTCATCACAACTATGACATAGATACATTGTATATACATTAATGTAGAACCTATATAAATTTCTATATACAGATACATTGTATATACATTAAAAAATTCTATAGAAATGACAAACACGTTCATCAAAACTTCGTTGATGCAATATTATGGCAACAATATTGATGAAATCTTATATGATCATGATGGTATAAAAATGAAAGATCTTCTCTTGGTTTCAAGAATAATTTATCCTCTATTGAACAAGGAGAACCACGTGAAGGTGGAAGCTCATATGGCCCCTCCCCTCCCCCTCGCATCACTCTCAGTTGATCCCTAAAACCCTGTATAAAATAGAAAATAATCGAAAGCAATGTCCTATTAAGATTCATGCATAGAAACTACAAAAACAAAAATTAATGAAGGTACATGAAATTATGTGTTTCTAAATGATATTTTTAGTCTACCACGTACTTTAGTATATTAGCAACTATTTTCTAGTTTCACATAATAATTAAACAACATGTAACATAGGATATAAAAACGTTGTATAAAACTTAAAAACATGTAATTAACCCGTGACATTATAAGTAAATTATTTTAAGACAATAATTCATACAAATTAAAATATTATATAGTCACGTACCTAATCCAACCTCAACATCTGTGTAATCATCCTTATTTTGTATCTTGATCTTCTTAATCAAACTCGACATCTGTATCATCATCTAATTCAAAAACGATGTTGAAAGGACTGATGATATCATCATCGTCATCAATGCCATTTTCGATCATATTTTCATCGACGTCATCATCAAGAATTGCAATATTGTCTCCTACGCCTGGATCATGATCTTATTCATCTTCTTCATCTGTCGACCCTCCATGATCTTCTAGCTATGTCTGATCTGTTGAATCTTCTTCTTGATCTTCAATATCATCTTCTTCCTGCAAAATGAGTATACTTAATTGGCCTTCCTCTTAGATCATATCTAACAACAAATGACCAATCCCTTTCACCTGGAATATTTGAGTAAAAGACCTGTTCACATTGGTTTGGAAAAACATAGCGATCATGTCCTCTTCCAAACACGGTTGTTTTAATCATTGGAAATCCATTGGCATGTTGAATAATAGTTCTTTCCTCATCATGTTCATGCATTCGTAACCTATACCATTTGACATCGATCAGAACCAATTTGAAGGAATTAAAGTCACACTCAAGTATAACGTTTAAATACCCATAGTATCTATTTTCAGATTCTCGAGGATGTCTATCACTCCTAGAGGAAACATTAGTGACCTGGAATACTACAGTTATCCCACTATCAAAAGTTTTCTTGGTTTCATCCAATTGTTTGATGCGAAATTTACGACCATTGCACCACATAGCCTTGTGGTGTTTCAATTGCAATATGTCAGATATGTAAAAGATGCATTGTCAAATAATAAATTAACATATATTTATATAACTTCGAAAGTATCTGAAAAATATAGTACACATGTAGTCACATTAATATAACATAAAATAAACGATTAAAATGGGTGAATTTGCTTACCTGTCCATCTTTCAGACCATATGCTAAATCAATTTCCCTCTGCGTAACATTGGCATCTCCATTACGACGAGCTTCTCTAACCAATTCAGACAGTCGTTGCCATGATAACCTACCTCCATTATGTTGTTTACATCTTTCAATCCATACATTCATCCAGTCAAGATTATTTGCAATGTATAAATGGAGTGCATCCCACTCTTGAGCAACTGAATCAAAAAATCATAATTCACCAATATTAAATATTAGTTATAACGTCCAATATGCAGGTAATTATAAATATTAATAATTTATGAAATGAATTATATTAATATATTAATGAGTATGATCATATACACAAAAAATGAAACTTTATGTGTATTATCAATATAAATTTTCACAATTATTAATATATTACCTCTCATTTTTTTCATTCTACCTTGCCCCAACAGATGCTTTTGATCTTCAAATTTTTTGATGGAGTTCACATCCCAAATGTGATCCATTGCATGCATAGTTGGCGTTGATAATTTAGGAAGATACTGACTAATATACACCATGGATTGATATACCATATATCCCTCCACCATAGAACCCTCGGGACGTGCTCTTTGTCTAACCAACGCCTTCAATGATTTCAAGTGCCTCTCCACCATCCACATTGACTTTGTGTGAATGGGTCCACAAATTTCAATCTCCTCAACTTGGTGTATGAGGTAGTGTTCTTGTGCATTGGAAATGTTGGAGGTATATACTTTTTCATTTCACACATTAGACGAGGAATTTCTCTCTTCCAATACTTTATATCATCTTCAAGGATTTCTTTCAATGAAAACCATCTACATGAGATCATGACACAAGAAAATAGCATGTTTCAACATAACATAATATAATATATTATATTACAAGTAAAACATGTTTCATTAAGTACAACAATAATTTGAAAGAACATTTTGCATATAAATCACAACTACTTACCTCGTGTATTTTCCAAGATCATATATAACTTGTTTGACGTTGTTGTCAAAGTTGTTTGGGAGAGATAGTGGTAGAACATATTGTAACAAAAAAATGAATTGTTATTTGTTTTGACCAAAGTAGATAAGAAAAAAATAAAAATAAATAAAAGATGTATAAGGCCAATATATATAAATATGTATACCAAAATTATTACCTTAATTCACCTTTGTTCGTTAAGATATTATTTATATTTGAAGCAAAACCCATGGGAAATTTAATTCTTTGAATGGCCTCTTTTACATCATTGCTTTGTTGCTCTGTTAATAACCATGGAAGGTTATTTCGGTCTAGTACTCCATCTAATCTATTTGAATATCATATCACACTTCGCATTGCATGATTGGCTTCTTGAATGTCAGTACAAATTTTGACAATTTTTTCTTTGTCCCTCCTACCATCTATGATTCACCATAACGTTTCAGTCACATTCTTCCCGATATGCATTGTATCAAACAAATGAGTTATTTTTAGCTCCTCATAGTAGGGAAACCTCATGAATTGAGTGGGATAACATTTAAATCCTCGTGGAAGCCCATTATTAATACCTTCATGATGATTGTGGCCTTCATGAAGCATAAAAGAAATCACAAAAATAATTATCAAATACGGTAAAATAAATTCAATGATTAAAATAAACATTCAAAACATTACATGATCTACGACACATTATGAAATTGAGTACCTTAACGATTTTTATTATATTCCAACCTCCATAGGTGAGGTGTCATTCTTCGTGGTTTTAAACCAGTCTCTTCTTTCCCATTGAAAAGATGTTTTTCAGTAGTACGATACCTATGGTTCTTAGGAAGAAGGTGGCTATACTCATCAAACACCATATTTCCTAAACTTTTTGAATGACGATACTTCATCTTAGGGCCACAAACTGGACATACAAATGTACCCTTTGTTTGAAGACCTGCAACAAATGGATTAATCTCAATTATATGATGAGAATATTTAAAAATTAAACATGCACCATGATAACATTAAAAAATTATATAGTATTAAAGAGCGATATTAGAATGCTACATACCACAAAAATGTGTTAGTCCAGGGGCATCATGAATTGTTCATAAAAGTATTCCACGAAATTTAAATTTCTTCTCCTCGATTGGTTTACATATGTCATACATTGTGATGCCAGCCCATAACTTTAGTAGCTCGTTGATAAGAGGCTCGATATATACATTCATATCTTGAACCTAGTACTTACCTAATTGTTTGAAATTACACATAATTACTATAGGAATGATATCATGTAATATATATATATAAATAAATAAATAAACAAAATATATTATGCAAAAATTGAAACAAATGAAAATGTTACATTCAAAAAATTAATGTAAACAAATACCTGGAACAATCATTGTCAACATTATGCGTTCCCTCTTTATTGACATCCAAGGAGGAATGTTATTGTTGATAACAAAAATAGGCCACACTGAGTAAATAGACCTAAGCTCTCTGAATGGATTAACACCATCAGCTGCTAATGAAATCCTAACCTTACGAGGTTCATCTTTGAAATCTGTCGATTTTTCCTCAATTTCCCTAAATGTAGAACCATCGGCAGGCATTCGAAGAACACCATATCCACTTATGTTATGTGCATGGTAATCCATAAATTGTGTTATGCTTTCACACCTGAACAATCGCTGCAAATGTGGAATTATGGGAATATGACGAAGAACCTTTCGAGGCACCCTTTTTGTTACTTGATCAGTTCGATATCTACTGATAAGACATTGCGGACATTCTGTTTTCGAAGAATGTTGTCCATAATATATAATATGGTCATTAGGACATGCATCTATAGTTTGATAATCCATTTCAATGTCTTTCATAATGGCATGCAAACCTCGATATGTGCGAGGTAAAATATTTGACGATGGTAACAAAAATTCACCTAACAATCTACAACATAACAAATAACTAGTTAATGTAATAATATTAATCATAAAAATTGCATTCTCATTTTACACATTAATTAACACTGAAAACAAATAGAAAAAAATCAACACTTATGTATAATATGAGATGAAACATATTACATACCTCAGGATCTGTGTCATACAAGTGTTTGGCAAATTATTCATAACCTTTAATTTCACTAGCAACAATGCAGCGGATAGAAGATTTGCTCTTGATCCTTCATAAATTCGTTTATTTTCCTTTTCTAATAGAGGGTCATCATAAATACCAGCATTTTCCCCATCCTCATCCGACTGCGAAAACAAATCTTGGATCATTTGATTTGTCCCATCATCTTCTTCCATGGGATCATTAACTTGATTTTCCCCATTATCTTCTTCCATGAGATCCTCATTTGCTTGGTCATGATGTTCCTCAGCTTGTACAACATCAGTTCTACTAATACTTGGTGCAATATTCTGCGGAAAGTTAGAGGGAAACTCTAACTTTATAATTACAAACAATCATGCAAAATTAGTGTATACTATAACAAACATTCAAATAATATATATACATATATATAATTTTATATAAAATTGACAAAATAAAAACAGATAATGAATATATAGCTAATTACCATGGAACGATATTCGTTCGATCCGCCATCAATGTGCCCATATTTCCTACAATGTTTTGTATTTGTTGCTATTAAAATTCTTACGGGACGAATGAGGCAACATTTTTTGCAAGGGAAATGACATCTACCATCACCCTTTTCACCCGCTTTACTTTTTTCCCCACCTCTAACTATATTCTGCGACATTCTTCTGCACAACTTCCGCACAAAAATACCCTTTCAGAACTGTCGTTGTTATAGCAAGATTGTCGCAACATATTTAAATCGTCAAATATTTATAGGTCAATTTAGGTCATGGTCGTCGCAATTGCGACGACTGTGACCTATATATATATCTTTAGGTCATGGTTGTTGCAATTGCGACGACTGTGACCTATATTTATATATATATAACCTATTTATTTGTTATATTTAGGTCACTTTGTTGAAGATGGGAACGGTTATAACGGTAAATGTGTCACTCTTGCGACAAACGTTGACTATATCAATTTAGACTTTATCAAAATGTATAATGGTCAATATGGATAGTATCAAAAAGTGTAACAGTCAATAGTGAGTGTCGCTCTTGCGACGAAAACACAAGTTTGTCGAAATAGAGACAATAGTCCACCATCTTGATGATTGTCGCAAAACAAATGAAAGTTTGGTTCCGTCGATAGAGCAATGAATACGGGATGGATTTAGATCAAAAATGAAAAATTGAACTTTTTCTCTTGAATTTTGCGACAAAAGAGTACTTTCGTCGCAAGTGTCGTCGCAATTTTTTCAATATGTCGTAGTGATTGAACTCTAATAAATACAAATGTTGCATCCAAGTAAAGGGATTTTTGGATCTTCAAGCATTGTATGGACTCAAGAACAATTTCAAGGAAGTATATTGTGTTAAATAAAATTGAGGATCCTTCTTTGGATTTTTCATGTACTATTACTGAAACTGTTGATGAGGAAAAGCCGGTTTGGCCAAACATTTTTCTAAAGAGTTTTGATTCTTGTGTTGGACGTATTATGGACTATTCCTTTGTGTTTTTCCCATCACTCGGGTTGTGTAAGAATGTATTTCATATTGTATACTATTCTTATGTATGATGGTTGCATTATCATTTATGTCTTTGGAGAATATTTATCCAAACACGTGGGTGTAGAACCATGGATGATTGTTTAAATGCTAGACTATTCCATGTTTGCAATTGTTTATTCATATTCTTGTCTTTGCTTTGTGTGAACTACTTCATGAGCCCTTGAGAAGAGAATGGTTGGTTCTATTTTTACTTTATGGTTGCCTTGGTTTATTCCTAACGCATGCGTCTTAGATTAGTTGCATTTCATTCTTTATCTTAGGAAACCCTCATCGGTGGATCGAGTCGCAACTGTTAAAACCAAAACCAAAAGTGGTTGTCGGGACAGAATCTATATGGGGTCCCTATTCCAAATGGTGAGAGTTCTAACTGCGACTTCTTATCAGGGGTAACCCTTATTGTTGACAAAGTGTGATTTCACCCGCATCAATAGAATTGGCACTAAAAGGAGGGTCGAATGAAAGACCTGCCCATGTGGAGTCATTTGACTTAACTTTTAACAAGCCCATGACTCCTCTCCGTATATATGTATGGGATTACCCTTTGAGTCTTATGAGACCCATCGGGGGCATCTCATTCAGGACAATTAATCTCTTGTCAAACCCCAATTTCGATGGTGAAGGGCATGTCTCTCCATTCACGCATCCTAATTGGTTTAACATCACTAGATGAAATCTTAAGATCATACGAGACAATGAAACATGTCAATTGTTTATCCTCACATTCGAAGGGAAAATTAAATCCTGGTTTAGGACATTGCTAGCAAAATTGATTCATGGCTCGAAACAATTCATGGAAATATTTATCATTGCTCATGAAGATTATGTTTATCATGAACTCTTTGATGAACTTTTAGAAATATGTAGGCTCTGTTATGGAAATATTCCCCTGTAGACAGGGGAACTTTCCCTTGGATTACTGACCTGTATACCAAGACAGAAAAACACAAGTGGACACTAACATCCCTTTGAATTTAGTTTAACTAATCAGAAAGAGAGATAAGGAGAAAAGATGTGATGCACCTAATTTCGAAGTTTGTCCTCATTGCTTCGAATCCAATATTGATCTCCAAACTCCTTAGCGTGACTTGATACATGCAATGCAATAGACAGCAAAGAGAAACAAAGAACTCCTACTCTACGAGATTAGATCAAACAAAATCATCTACAAAGATTGAAGGAACAGTAGACAAGCACATGCAAGAATACACAAGCTTGAAGGAAATAGGCCAAGTATATTAAAATGAGAACCCAAAGAGAATACTTACAAACATGGATAATTATGCACCACTCCTCCAAGCTTTCCTCATCCAGGCCCTTGCATGAATCCCAAGATCATAAATTTGATATATATGTATGTCTTTTCTTCACCTTGGAATGGCCTCCTTTTATAGGCTTGGGAGGCTCAACCACCATGAGTAGATTTGGGGACTAGTTGAGGATATGACTCCTTTAGGTTAGGATATGATCCTAGGATAGTGCCATAGGATATCATTTGATCCAAACCAACCTCATCTCCAAGAGTTGGCCTTCAAAAAGAGGCGGGATTCTCCAAATTTTCCTCTAACCAAAATCAACACTCCTCTATAGTTAGAGACAGAGCGTTGATCCTAGATCAGTGCTCCCTAAATAAGGTAAATGGGGCGTTGATCTATGGGGTATCACTCCCCTAGCATGGCCAGGCGGGCGCTACCCTTCAAAAATGCCCAAAAAATGGTCGATTTTTCAAGTAAAAAGTGTGTTTCTTGCCTTGAAATGATGGTTTTCTTCCTCCAATATGACTGAGGGATCATGGAAAATGTTTTTTGATAGTTTCAAGGGGTTAAAACACATAGAAAAGTGTATGCGACACTTATTAAGGTGCATATGGCACTTGATGACACTTGCGACACTTACCAAGGTGCATACAACACTTTTAAGACACTTGCGACACTTAGGGTGAGCTACTTAAGTGTGGCATTTTGATGTGTAACAGATTCCCCCCTAAAGTGTGAGGTAGGAAGAGAAACTGATGGCCATAGAACTTTACAATTCTTCAATGCAAGGGTGTGGAGTTGGAGAACCTGGTAGAAGCTGCAAACAACCATCAAATACTATTTATATATCTTCCATTTCTGAGGCAGGCATACCTATGCTCAGAATACGAGATGACTCAAATCACGGTCATCAACCAATACACTGCGAATCGATGAAAAATACTCACTAAGTATATGGCCACTAGAGATACAATGTGGATCCATACCTCCATGACATGAACTGATCATAGCCACGAAAAATACATAGTGGAGCTATGAGATGATAAAAGATAGCCATGGACCAATACAATGTGGATCTATGTGACAATATATACATCAGCATGCTCAAATGATTTCTTTCACAGCCTGGGTAGAGCAGTTAACAGAGTGAATGCTCAACCCAAGGTCTTCATTCTAATCCCGATGCAGTAAGAATCTAACCATGTGAATAGATGATTTGATGTCGAACATGGTAGAAACCACTTGATTATCGATCATTGAGGTAAAGAGTTAACAAGTGTGAGGGAACTCACCAATGATGTCAATTATTCCCAAGGTACCCTAGTAGATTCCAACGAATGTGAATAAATGAGTTGAGGTCGAACATTTGTGGAATCATCTGATCAGAGGTCAATGATGTAAACATATTTTCATAAGCGAGGAGGCCTGCCATTGAGGCATGCAGGTCCCAAGGTACTAACTGGTTTCTAAGTATAATTCATGGGTGATGTGTTGAAGTCAATAGGAAAAGACTCATCAAAGGAGGGAATTGATGTATCCCCCATCATTCGACACAAAACTGACCCAGGAAAGTGATGTAATATGGTGAATCAAATGAGTACGGACTGACACAGGAAATGGAAACTGGAAATACTGCAGATGGATGGTTTGAAGTGAAACTTCCCTTGAACATGATGAGGCACAACAACTGACTTGGCAGCATTGACTCGATGAGTACCAAGAATGTAATGTGACGGAAATAAGAGCACTCTTCAACTGGATGAAAATGTATGGTGACACATGGAATTGGTATGACTCAGAGACAAGCAGATTACCCAACTGTAAGACGAGACGCAAAAATATGCCATGTTCAAGGGCGACAATAACTTCCATAAAGGATTCCCAAAAAATTCACCCACTTCCTTCAATTTTTCCCCCTTCCAGATAGATGAGTATCGCTTTTTTATTTAATGAGCTCGAGGAGGATAACGCATGCTCAATATAAATCACCTTCAGTAAGTTCCTCTTCCTTTATCTAACGAATTGTAAGAAGTAAGGGTCCATTCCCATATGGGTCCTTCAATGTGTAGTTTAGCAAGTCCAGAGAAGGAAAACTCAATGGTTTTTCATGTTCAGAGAGTTTGAAAAGAACTTAAAGGCGACTCAAGGGTTGTCTTTTTTCATAATTTTAGTCTTCGAGGTCCGAAAAAAAGATAAACTATTACTCTAAGGGTGCCCTTTCAAACCTTTTAATGAGTGTGAAAGGAAGAAAGATCACTCAACAATCTCTTCATGTTTAGATATCCTGAAAAGAGCTTAAAGAAAACTTCAGGGGGTTCCTTTTTTGTATAACATTTACAAGTCCAAAAAAGTCATAAAAGTATACTCAGTCACCATGTCAACTACCGGATATAAGTCAGGAGAAGGGAGAGATTCCCTCTTGTGTGGGGTTGAAGGTATGGGGTAGGTTGTTACATAATTGACCTGTGGCGGGGTGGACATCATTGGCATGTATGGATCGTTCATGGAAGGTGGATGGTTTGCCATTAGATGACGGTCAATGAATGAAAGTTGGTCGATTGTTACTATGTTTCCGTTGTGAGGGAAACATATCACTTGAAAGAGAGTGGACATAAAATATCTCAGAACAGATACATAGTCTCACCCGAGGAGTGGGTTAAAGTCCAAGGGGTTGTGAACTACCATCACATCAACGTAGATCATTTTTCCTTCCAAAGTAATCGAAAACTAAGGAAGGATCCCGAAAGGTTGACTAATTCTTATGTCAAAGGTCAACATATTATGAGTCACAGGCACAGGTTGCGGGGAACCAAAAGATTGCCAAGCATTCGCGGATAAGATGCTAACATAAGCACCTTCATCTATTATAGTGTTAGGAATATTCCTATCACAAACCTGCACGATGATTTGGAAAGGAATGTAAGAAGGAACATGGGGTTCTGTCAAATGATTCCAATTAATAGAAATCATATGTTTACTTGAAGGGGGTGCCATTGGGACAAGTGGAGTGCCTCCTTTTCTGGGTGAATCAGTGTTAACGAGGTATACCTGAGTGGCATCCTCACTCTTTGAATGAGGAGTGGGTAAACCAAATCAACCACTTTGGTTGCACTCTTCAAGGGAGGAGTGGAATTGATCGATGATGGAATATGATCGACAACTTTGGCACTCTTTAGATGAAGAGTGGGGTTGGTCGATGACAGAACTAGATCAGTCACTTGGGTTTTACTTTTCAGATGAAGAGTCGGTTTGATCGATGACAGAACTAGATCAACTACTTGTGTTAGTGGTTCAACCGAGGATGGAACCAGATTGACCACCTGATCAACTGTATTGACCGGGGATGGAACCAGATTGACCAATCCATCAACTAATGACAGTTTGGGAAAGATCTTATGATAACCAGTTGGAAGTTGAATATTTTCCAAAAGATAAGAAGCTTTGTCCATATGAAGGCAAAGGTGAGAGTAATGATTACCTTCTCATAACATACAAGGAAATTTGACAGTTCTATTCTTCTTACCAACCTTAACGTCACTAGTTGATGGGGTGTCACTAGCATGTTCAGAAAGGGATGATGACGTGGAAGAGAACATTTCTAATACCTTGGGGAGACCAGGGAAATCTCTCAGAAAGTGGTCACTCTTACAAAGCTTGCAAGGGAATTTGGGTTTAGGATTCTTTGTTTTAGACTTGTCGAGTTTATCAACACTCCCAGTACAATTAATAGTAGTTGGTTTCTCAGATCCAATTTGACATGGTGCAGTTGGATGCTTGGTCTCTTTCTGATTCTTCTTCTTCTTCCCTTTATGTTTCTTCTTCTTCTTATCAACCTGCCTACTTTCTTTAGAGCTTTCACTAGGTGAAGAAGGAGAAAGGGAAGGAGACTTGACGATTGAAGAAAGTGAAAGGTCGACATGTGGTTTATTTGTGGGTGGTGTGCTTACATATGAAGCATTAGGTGCATTCGAAGCACTAGGAAAAGTCGGAAGCACCGGAATGGGGAACAACCAAACTGGTAACCCGATGGTGATTCCCAGAAGACTCAGTGTGGCAATGCACGGAGGACCAACATTTCCAAAAGAAGGAAAGGCGAAAGGTTCCTTGGGAAAAGGGGTTCCTTTGTTGGTACTCCTAGGAATTGACACAATTGACACTGACTCGACCTAAGGTCCACTAAGGAAAACAAACAACACACGCTACAAATCTAAGAAGTAAACAATCAAACAAACCTTCCCACGATGATGTTGAGATTTGGGTACCTTGTAAAGCGGTCCCCTGGTGTTTGTGAGCCTCTAAATAGAACTAGGAAGTACTTTGTACCATGTACCATGTACTTTATGTCTAATTTCATTTTGACTTAGGAGATTTAAGTCAAAATTGAAATTTGGTCATTTTAGCCTAAAATGATTATTAATTCACTTTGTGGGTGAATTGAGGGACATAAAGAGAAACTATGGAAACTTAAGTAAAGTGGGTTTTGAGTTGATATTATTTTGGAGATACCTCAACCCTTGATTAGAGATGGGATCAGATGATCTCATCCACCCAAATTTTAGGTTTCCTTATGTTTTCTTAAGAGGGGCACATAGGACAACGAGAGGCTCATTCACTTGTATGTTCACCAAGAGAGTTTGGAGAAGCGCAAGAGGATGAGAATGGAAGCATTGGGAGAGGAGAGCTTGGGTGCCTCCTTTCATGGAGGGCTCATGAAGGCTTAGGGCCCAACTTATTTATGGTGGTTTTTCTTGCTTGGAGGAGGGCCCACTTGAGGAGGAGGGTGCACCTATAGAAGGGAGGTCTTGTAGTGGTCAGATTGCTTTGAGGATTGTTTCAATGGAGAGGAAGCACACAAGAGCACATTGTGGTGCAAGGTTTTCTCCATCAGAGCTTCAGGGAACAAGGGTGCTTCATTTCAGTGAATAGAGCAATATTTGAGGAGGGCGCACCATGCTTGGTTGCATTTCTCACTCTTGGACTTGTGTTGCAGCTTGAGACAAGTTGTTATTGTATCAGGTTCATTTGTTTCATGTACTTTTTGTATTCCACCTTGTATTCTCCACATATGTATACTTCCATTCCAAACTGGTTTTCCCCGGGGGTGTTTTATCCATGGTCATGTTGACCAAAAATATTTGTGTTCATTTCATGCATGCTTAGAATTGTAAATCAACATTTAAAGTTATAAAGATCTAGGAGGTAGTGTTATGTGTCTTGAGTATATTGCGTGTGCTAACATTGGGAAAATATAACACTTGCAAGGGAACCTCAAAAGGACACTTAACCATTAAAATTGTGAGCAAAAATTACTTGATTGTTTTTTGTCCTAAAACATTAGCAAAGGACGTTCATAAAGATTGAAACTTAGAGCTTAACAAGAGGTCAAAGACAGACCTTTTGGGCAGCCTCATAGTACCTCAAAATTGCTACATGGTATCAGAGCCAATGGTGGCTTAGACTTGTTGATTTTTCAGCATTGAGTGGACAGTTCAAGGCAGTTTTAGGACAGCTTGTTAATAAATTTTTCGACAGATTGTTGGCAGTGTTTGTGGATAGCTTGTGGGAAAATTTGTTGGACAGCATGTAGGATTGTTTTGGACTTGTATTTTACAACCTCTTTTCACACCTATTTGCTAGGAGTGAGGTTGTGGTGTTACTGCTTTCACACCTGTGTTGACAGGAGTGAGGCAATACTCTTGTGTTGTTTTAGCATCAGTGTGAGCCTTAGTGGACAACCATGTCGGTGCCCTAGATGCAAGAAAAGGATAGGCTAGAAGGAGGTAGCAACTGGTCCCCTTAGAAGACCAGGATCATTTTTGTCTTAGAGGACCTCAAACTATGGGATATAGTTGAGGCTCCCATTGTTATTACTTTTGTCACTGGTCCCGTCATGGTGGCAGAGTTCAGGAAGAAGAACAACAAGGCGAAAATGACTATTTGTGATGGGGTGAGAGACCATGTCATTCCAAATTTGACTAGTAAGGACTATGCATTTGAGATGTGGGATTCCTTATGCAAGCTTTACTAGAGTTCTAACCAGAACTGGAAGATGGTTCTGCAGGACAGGATCGGGAGCATTAAGATGCTCGATTTCGAGTCGGTTACATCATTCCTTGGAAGATTCACTGAGATTAGAGATGAGCTTGCATCCATCAAAGAGATAGTGGACCCAGGTTTTATGGTGAGGACAACCTTAAACAACTTTTCCAAACCATGATGCCCATTTGTTCAAGGCATTGTTGCCCGAGAGGTTATGCCCACTTGAGAGAGACTTTGGGATGATTTCATTCAGGAGGGGATGAGATTCACCTCAGAGTCCTTGGGACAATAGTGGATTACAGAGGGTGATGAGGACCTTGCTCAATGGACTAAGAGCAAGAAGAAGACCGACCGAGGTGCTAGATAGGGTCCCATGGAAGGGGCCAAACCACACCAGAGTGGAGGTGGGTAGGAGAGAGACATGAGAACGGTGAGATTCTTTTCTTATGGAGACATGGGTCACTATGCAGGATAGTGTCCCAAGAAGAAGAAGAAGAAGAAGCAGGATGATTCATCAGAGACAGCAGAGGAGCTTGAGTTCGATACACAGTTTGCGAGAGAGTGTGCATTCTCTACTTCTTTGTCAGTTGTTACACCATCCAACATCAAGTGGGGAGACAAAGTTGAGGAGGATCTATTGAATCATAGTAGTGATTCAAAGGGAGCTCAGACTCAATTTTCATGGACACCATCATCAAGGGTGACTGTCCCAGCCACGACAACTTCAGTTTCAGAGTTTTCGAGATAGAGGGTTGGTGCAGGGGCTTTAGAGCATCATAAATTGATGAGGAGGAGAAGCAAGGCACCGCAGAAGCTTGAGCCTCACTTGGCTACAGAGATGGGAAGATCAAGTTCTGGATCCACTTCAGGTGGAAGTCACTTGCTGAGAGGCCAAGTTGAGGATCTTGGTGAGATGTCAAGATCCAGATACTCTTTTGGTGAGATACCAAGAGGGGGAGACTCTTGGTGGGATACCAAGAGAGTGACTCTTTGTGATATTCCAAGAGTGGTGATTGTTAGAGAGATGCCAAGAGGTACAAATCCTTGATGGGAGACCAAGGTTTAGATCCTTGGTTTGATACCAAGATCTGGTGATCTTGGATAGGTGGAGATGCACTTCCATCTATAGATCACGCATATTGAGCAGATATGTGTCAGAGACTACTTTCATTGATCAAGGTACAACTATACTCACCGAGTATTTTCCAATAGGCAACCATGTCCATTGCATGGATGAGATTGGTGGTGAAGGGCACTTTCCTCGGTAAGAAGGAGTGTTGAGATTCAGGTACCTTAGAAAGTGGTCCCCTTATGTTTATGAGCCTCTAAACACAACTGGGAAATAATTTGTACCCTGTACCATGTACTTTATGCCTAATTTCACTTTGACTTAGGAGATTTAAGTCAAAAGTGAAATTTGGTCATTTAGCCTAAAATGACTATTAATTCACTTTGTGGGTGAATTGAGGAACATAAAGAGAAACTACGGAAACTTAAGTTAAGTGGGTTTTGAGTTGGGATTCTTTTGGAGAGATCTCAACCCTTGATTAGAGATGGGATTAGATGATCTCATCCACCCAACTTTCAGGTTTCCTTATGTTTCCTTAAGAGGGGTGCATGGGGCAAGGAGAGGCTCATTCACTTATATGTTCACCAAGAGAGTTTGGAGAAGGGAAAGAGGATGATAATGGAAGAATTGGGAAAGGAGAGCTTGGGTGCCTCCTTTCATGGAAAGTTCATGAAGGCTTGGGGCCCAGCATATTTATGGTGGTTGTTCTTTCTTGGAGGAGGGCGCACTTGAGGAGGAGAGCACACCTATAATAGTGAGGTCTTGTAGTGGTCATATTGCTTTGATGATTGTTTTAGTGGAGAGGTAGCACACAAGAACACATTGTGGTGCAAGGGTTTCTCCATCAGATCTTCAGAGAGCAAGAGTGCTTCGTTTCCATGGATAGATAAATATTTGAGGAGGGCGCACCATGCTTGGGCGCATCTCTCACTCTTGGACTTGTGTTGCAGCTTAAGACAAGATGTTATTGTATCAAGTTCATTTGCTTCATGTACTTGTTGTATTCCACCTTCTATTCTCCAAATATATACACTTCCATTCACAACTGGTTTTACCCAGGGGGGTTTTATCCAGGGTCATGTTGACCAAAAATACTTGTGTTCATTTCATGCATGCTTAGAATTTTAAATCAAAATTTAAATTTGTAAAGATCTAGGGGGTAGTGTTATTTGTTTTGAGTATATTGTATGTGCTAACATTGGGAAAATATAACACTTGCAAGGGCACCTCAAAAGGACACTTAACCATTAAAATTGTGAGCAGAAAGTACTTGACTGTTTGTTGTCCAAAAACAGCAGCAAAGGATAGTCACAGAGATTGAAACTTAGATCCCAACAAGAGGTCAAAGATAGACATGTTGGGCAGCCTCATAGTACCTCAAAATTTCTACAAATGAAACCACTAGTTGGTATTGAAATCCAACATCGTGAGATCGATATAGGAATGGGTTGGGATAGATCGGGTGGATCAGTCATGTAGGTGAACTGCTTAATGGACTTACGCCTTGGTGCAAGTTCCCACACAGTTTTACCCATGGGTGTACCCTTGAAGGAGCCCGAGTGAGTTTGACCAACATTTGACCAAGGTACGTCAAAGACTCCCCTTCACCGTCACCTTGTGTATCAACCCTATAGATATAGGCCACTAAGGTTACCAACTCGCAGTCAGCCTCCGAGCGGGTACAGTCGACATTCGGGAAGGAACGTATGGGAAGGATAACAAGTTTGAAATTCTTCAAGAGAATTGAAGACAAGTGGACCAGAATACTACTGAGAACCCCGAATGGATTCAAGATTCAAGAAGCACCAAGACCAAATGAAACCGGTCATTTCTCAGGAAGAACCCTGATGCAGGAGCATCGCTCCAACTCATCATGTACGTCAGCAACCAGTGCAGTAGCGCACTTCAAGGAAATAGATCTCGAAGTAGGACGCGCCAACCGTCCAAATTTTTTACTTTTAAATCTAAAATTTGGATGTAATTCAATGTAATTTACGTTTGAAGGCTCAAGGAAAGTTGAGCCATTGTTTTTGTACATACCAAGTGTAGAGTCACCTTTAATGGCTGACATTTAAGTGGATCTAGATCTGATTCGGACTAGATGTTTATTTATTGTAATAAATCCTTAGTGATAGGTTGTTTTTATTGTGAAGTGATAGCACAGGGTAGTCTAGAGGGAAAGCTTGAGAAGCCTCCTCATGTATAAATCAATGTAATGTATACTAAGTAGAGGTTGTTAGTCAGTTGCTGGAAATTGAAGAGATGGAGAAGAGAGGAGAGGAGAGAGAGAGTTTAGACTCTGTTGCAACCCAACCTTGTATACATTGTAAAGATTGTTCATATTAATACAAAAGTAGATTTCCCTGCATATGAGTTTCATGTGTGTATGCTCTATGAGTTTTCTGAATGTGTTTAAATGTTTACTATGTGCATTTATGAATGATATTAGTGCAGGTATGTTTCATTTGTAGGAATAGATAGACTTCTCTACCTATGTGTGAGATTGTGAGTGTTTTGGGTTGTCAAGGCTAGTGCAAGGAGAGCACACTAGAGTGTTGAAAAACTATGTGAAGTCGGCAAAAAGAGTTTGCTAGAACTTTGTTTCAATTTCGAGAAGAGTGTGTCAGGTAGGTACACCAAAACATGTCTTAAAATCAGAGGGGAATATTTTTCCAGGGAGGTACATCAAAGTTATTGAACACTCTGAGAGAGAGCGCAAGGCATGCGCCTACACTTAGTAAAGTGTAAAATTTCATAAGGAAAGACTGTGCAGCAAAACATATCATAGTTATTGAACACTCTAAACCTGAGTGCAAGGAGTGTGCAAGGAAGTTTTTGAGGTCTCAAGATTTCAAAGGAGGAGGCTCTCTAAGGAGTGCATAGAGAAGGGGCAAGGAATGAGCGAGAACTCTACTTTGAGCTCTGTGAGGAGATTGCCAGGTAGGTATGCCACAGTTACTGAATACTCTAAGGGGAAGTGCGAGGTGTGTACAAATGTATGTCTTCTTTTAGTCAAGGCCTCAAGAAGGAAGATTTGCAAGGGGTGCATTGAGCAAGCGCAAGTGTGCGCTAGAGCCTAAGTCCCTTCAAGTTAACAAATCTCAAGAGAATGAGCGCAGAGTTCCAGGAGAGCATGAGAAATTGTAAAAAAAGCAAAGGGCCAAGACCCTTAGAAATTTGAGCAAATACAATGCTTAGGAGAGACAGTTCGAACTTTGTAGAGCCAAGTGCAAGAGGCGCACAGATTACTCAGTGGACTACTGAGTCTGAAGAAGACCCATGAAAGTCGTGCATCAGGAAAACACTTAGCCAAAGTGTTGAGAAGTTTGAGTCTGGAGAAGCCCAAGGAGTGCACAGGGAGAACTTATTTCAAGTTCAAAACTCAGGAGGAGTATTGTTTTATAAAATGCACACAGAGTCAAAGAAATCAACCCTGGAGAGGAGTAAGCCAAAGGTTAAGCCTTTGGAAAACATTGATAAGTTCCTCCTTCAAAGGGAAGTGAAGTGTAGCATAGGAGGAGAAGCTACAAAAGTCGTCAGATTTGGGTGCGAGGATCGCAAGTCATCGGATCCCAGTAAGCAGCGCGGGGTTTAACCCCTTAAAATCCTTTTGACTTCATTAATTCGTCCATTTTTTAGTGTGTGTTATAGAGGAGGCCAGCCTCCCGAAGGCCCGAAGGTCGGAGGTCATCAGAACCACCCATCAGCAAGAACATACGTCAACAGATTACAGAGAATTAGCGTATTTGGTGGATTTTGTGTGTTAAGCACAAAGGAGTCAAAACTCCTAAAGCTCCAAAGAGTGGAGTAGAGTCCATTCACTGACAAGCGAGGACACGTAGCACCAGTTCTCGTGGTCCAGAGACTTGGTGCTCTGAAAGACTGTTGGTGTAGTTTCTTTGAGTTTGAGAACTCCCAAAGCCTGGGATTCTGAAGAAGATCTTAGCCATTGGTCGTTGAAGAGCAGAGGACCCTTGATATAGGGTCCTTCATAGCTCCACCAATTCGACGTTTGGGAGAAACGTAGTGTAACTTTGTTGAGACTCCTGAATCCCGGGAGCTCCGAAGTCCCGAAGTCTTCAGAGATTGGAGATTTGGCTCACGGTTTTTGGCCTCCCTTGTAAGACTCGTTAGTGCTCAGACCCCCATGAAAAGAGAACTTGGTATTCAAGGAGGAAGGTAAAGGACCTGTGTAATTGGCTTTGATGGCTCAGAAGGAGCTTGCCAGTTAATCCATCTCCCAAATTTAATCGATCCTAGACTAGGAGGTCGCACGGACCCCAAGGAGTGGGTGGGGGTTTCCATCAAGTGGTATAAGATCACAAATATTTTTTTGTCTGATACCATCAAGTGGTATCATAGCACAGATAAAAAAAAATTATGACACCATCAAGTGGTATCATAGCACAGATAAAAAAAAATTATGACACCATCAAGTGGTATCAGAGCACAGAGAAGTTTTTGTCTGATACCATCAAGTGCTACCAGAGCTTGATTTTATCTACAGATAACAGGCAATGGAGATTTTTTTTTATGATACCATCAGCTGGTATCAAATCATAGTTAAGTTTATGTTTGATACCATCCAGTGGTATCAGAGCTGATTTTTGTCTATAGACAATAGGTAAAGGAGGAGAGGCAGAGTATTGATGCTTTGTGTGTGAACACTGTTTGCAAGTGTGCATCAGGCAACAGACAACCAAGTGGGCTTAAGGAGAAGGACCAGTTGAGTTCTTGAATAAAATGAGAGCCTATGAAGCTCTTAAGGTGAGAAATTGGAGTACGACATTCAGAGAGCAAGGAGTTCTCAGGAGAAGGAGTGAGCGCAAGGTGTGCGCCTACACTCAACAAGAGTGTAAAAGCTCAGAGAAAGTCCCAACAAGTGAATCAAGAGGATAAGCAAGGGGAATCTTAGCAGAGGTTGATTATAGCTCACAACAAGCAAATGGAATCTCACAAACTTTCCAGGAGGGAAGGAAGAAGGAGGAAAATGGCTACTGAAGGCGATAAGCAAGGTCAAAAAGAAGACAAAGAGCAAATGATCCAGGAGCAGATAGATAAAGAGCTCGAGGAGACTCGACAAAGGCTCGACAAGCTGATGTTGAAGATGCAGCAAGAAACACGTGGAAGCTGGAGGTATGAATGGCCCATGAAGCAAAAAGTGAAGTGGCATGTCCATCAGCTGGTTTCCAAGAGGCAGCGACATATATTGAGGAGGTGGTTGAGGAGAGTTGAAAACCTCAATGAGGAATATAAGAGATCAATCAAAGATATCATAAACTGCTAGGAGGGTAGAGATGAAAATTTATATTGCCAAGAGGGCAATGAGAAGAGATCAGTTGAGGATCTCATAGACTGCCATGAAGGTAGAAGTGAAAGTTCAGATTGCCAGGTGGGCAAGGTGAAGAAAATGAGACTGTCTAAAAGTCTCAAGAACTCAGGAGTGAGTTCGGATCAGCAAGGAGTGTTGACAGAGTAGGATCAAAGATGCATTCTGATCATTGGAGGAATTAACATATTCATTCCAAGTAGTCCAACAGAGGCCAGTGCATGTGTTGCAGGTGCAACAAAAGAAAGACAGCCAACAACGAAGGTTGTCATGGAAACGGAGAAGGAGCAAACATTAAATCTTCCCAAGTGATGAAAGAGGAAGAGGAGCATTCAGATCATATGCTCACTCAATGGGAGAAAGAGTTAAAGTTGTTGGAGGATTGGTTAGACAATCCAGAGATAGAAGAATATTGGTAGAGGGTTGCGGTCGTGAACAATGAAGAAGAATTCCAACTTGAGGAGTAGATGGATGAAGGTGGACTTGTACCAGCACAAGGGGATAACAGGAGAACCGAGGAACTGATAGAATTTAAACTATCAGGGACGATGGCTGAGCCGAAGCTTAGTAACATGGCTACAGAATTTAATCCTACATTGGAGTGGCAATCTAATGGCACACGAGGTGAAATCAGTGTGGGGTATCAGGACGATTTGCCCTTTGATATGTATGAGGAAGAGGAAATGTAGCAAAGCAGACTGAATGAGAGAAGCCAACCATTAGACCAGCTGGACGGGGAGATAGAGGAGATAAGGAGGTTGATGCTAAGATCAGTGTAGGAGATAGTCAATAGTAGATGGAGGTTGACCAAAGGAGATCCTACAGTAGGAGCAGGACAACAATAACAACAGCAGAAAGGAAGAGGAGCAGATGGACAAATCTGAATCATAGTTTGGGACCCTAGAGGATCTCAACAGTAGCAGAAGGGGAGCCATGAGCAGGAGCTCATGATTTTTTATCAGTGTGGGAGTATGATGCAGGAGCATCATTCCAACTCGTCATGTGCATTAGCAGTGCACTTGGAGGGAACAGATCCCGAAGAAGGACACGACATTCATCCAAATGTTCTTAGTGAAAGTATGTTTCATTTGCAGGAATAGATAGACTTCTCTATCTGTGTGAGACTATCAGTGTTCTGGGCTCTCAAGGCTAGTGCACACCAGAGTTGTTGAAAAAATCTGTGAATCCAGCACAAGGAGTGTGCTAGAACTCTGTTTCAAGTTCAGGAAGAGTGTGATAGGTAGGCACGCCAGAACATGGCCTAAACTTAGAAGGGTAGATTGTGCAAAGGAGGTACATCAGAGTTACTGAACACTCTGAAAGCGATTGCAAGGAGTGTGCCTACACTTGGTAAAGTGTAAAATCTTAGAAGGAAAGATTGTGCAAGAAAACATATCAGAGTTACTAAACACTCTAAACCCAAGTGCAAGGAATGCGCAGGGAAGTTTTTGTGGTCTCAAGACTTCAAAGGAGGAGGCTCTACAAGGAGTGCATAGAGAAAGTGAAAGGAATGTGTGAGAAGTCTACTTCAAGCTCTGTGAGGAGATTTCCAGGTAGGCATGCCATGGTTATTGAATACTCTGAGGGGCAGTGTGAGGTGTGTGCAAGTGTATGTCTTCTTCTAGTCAAAGCCTCAAGAAGGAAGCTCTGCAAGGGATGAATTGAGCAAGCGCAACTGTGCATTAGAGCCTACGTCCCTTCAAGTTAACAAAGCTCAAGAGAATGAGAAGAGAGTGCCAGGAGAGCATGAGAAATTGTAAAAGAAGCAAAGGGTCGAGACCCTTATAAATTCAAGAAAATCCACAGTTCAAGAGAGACAGTCTGAACTTTGCAGAGGAAAGTGCAAGAGGCGCACATATTACTCAATGGAGTATTGAATCTGAAGAAGACCCATGCAAGGCGTGCATCGAGAAAACACTTATCCAAAGTGTTTAGAAGTTCGATTCTAGAGAAGCGCAAGGAGTACATAGGGAGAATTTATTCCAAGTTCAAAAATCAGGAGGAGTAGCATTTTCTAAAACGCAAGCAGAGTCAAAGAAATCGACTCTGCAAACGAGTAAGCCAAAGGTTAAGCCTTTGGAAAACATTGAGAAGTTTCTCCTTCAAAGGGAAGTGAAGCGTAGCAGAGGAGGAGAAGCTACAATAGTCGTCATATCTAGGCGCGAGGATTGCGAGTCAACAGATCCCGGTCAATAGCGTGGAGTTTAACCCCTTAAGATACTTTTCACTTCGTGAATTAAACCTTTTCTGAGTGTGTGTTATAAAGGAGGCTAGCCTCCCAAAGGCCAGAGGTCATCAAGACCACCCATCAATAAGAACACGTGTCAACAGATTACTGACAGTTAGCGTATTCGACGGATTTGATGTGTTAAGCACAAAGGAGTCAAAACTCTTGAAGCTCCGAAGAGCGTAGTAGATTCCAGCTGTTGACAGGCAGAGACACGTGGCACCAGATCTTGTGGTCTAGAGACTTGGCATTCTGGAAGACTATTGTTGTAGTTGCATTGAGTCTAAGAACTCCCAAAGTCTCGAAGGTTAGAGTTAAGCTTGGTTGTTTGTTGGAGAGAGACACATGGAGCATGGATCGCGACTCCTCGTCACTCTGGAGTTTAGCAATCCGAAGACTTGCATGCATGCACATCTCAGAACTCCCAAAACCCGGGATTTTGAAGCAGATCTTAGTTGTTGGTTGTTGAAGAGTGGAGGACCGTCGATCTAGGGTCCTTCAGAGGTCTTCCAATTCGACCTTCGAGAGGAATGCAGTGTAACTTTGTTGAGACTCTCGAAGCCCGAGATCTCCGAAGTCTCGAATTCTTCGGAT
>ML789354.1:312627-339361 GCA_009831015.1 Picea engelmannii
TTTCCATTTTTAGTATTCTAGATCCATTTTTATAGGATCTCATCCTACACTTGTTGTATCTATTTTGATTTGACTATTTTTAGTAAATCTGATCCATCTTTCAAGGATCTAGATTTCATCTTGTAAGGTTATAAAGCCAAAGACATTTGGAGCACTATGTGTGCAATCTAGGAGACATTTTTTGGCTATTGTACTAGACTCTTTATTGATAATAGAATCACAATCCTCTTTTGTTTTCAATGACAGATTTTCTCATATTTTCATCATTCAATACTTTATTTCAGTTTAGCTTAGCTTCTAAGAACTGTTATCTTCTTATTAAGCTCATGAACTTGAACTAAAGGTTTTCTTGCTATCTTGTATGACCCTGCACATTGTTGTATTTGGTTATCTAGACTAGTATTCTTCGTCTCTTATTCAAACTTTGTTGTCTGATCATTGAGTTCTAAAAGCATTGTCTTATTCGAATGTATGAAGTGGTCCTTTTCATTAGCTATTGAGTTATCCTATTGTTCCAAGCATACAAAATCTACCATATTCTTAAGTTACCAAGCATTCTTAGCCTACAACCCTAAGGAGTTTCTTGGAGTGATAACAAATTCTATCTTAATACCCCAACAATCCTCGTATTATTTTGATGATGTTATGGGAGAAGGCTTGGAATCATATTTTTCTCAATGTTTCCCTCAAACCATCAAATATCATCTCTCCTCTCAGCAGGTGGGTTATGTAAAATGTAGACCTGGGGAAATTTGCCTGGATAATGAAGCACTTTAATTTCGACCGATGGTTATGTCTGGTGCTCATCATCTTACTTCGACCCCTAGAATGAATGATTCCACCCACTCTGTGTCTCCCTCACAATGTACATTGCACACAAATTTCATTTATGAGTCTTATCAGGCATGTCACTCTTTTTCGATTTTCTTCCAACAGTCCTATGGTAATCATTGCAAATTTTATGATGGAATTGAAGATTGGTTGGAGGAATCCTACATGTCTACATTTCTCATAAACCATAACACTACCAAACTTAACATGTTGGGTGGAGATTTGCCCGAATCAATTCTTCCTGTCTTTGATCTTTCACTACTCCAATGTCTACAATTGACTTTTGTTGAACACGTGGTTGCATCTTTGGAGTTACTTGATTGGTTGCACTAGCATTATGCTTCCACTTAGCTTTCTTTAAGCCAATGTAAGATAGAGTAGGAATAGTAGTAGCATAGTTCATCTTTCCTTTATGCATGCATAGTGTAGATGTTTGCTTTTGTTTTCGTCTGTATAGCATAGATCTGTACTTGTCTTAGTTTCTTCAATAAAGGCCACCAATTGTTGTTAGTTTAGTTTGCATCTTATAATGGCTTGTTTTAGTCTAAGATCCTCTTGCATAAAAGCCTTCTTTTGCTCCATACTTCATTTTTTCGTTTAACTGAAAGCTTGGCTTAACCTTGGTTTCCTGAAGAAACTCTACATAGGATTCTTTCAAATGTTTAACAGGAAAATTCATTCACTTCAATGGCATTCATGCTATCCCTGGAAACTAGACAGTTTATTACCCTAAGCTACTAAAGGAACATATGTTGAGGAATAATTTACATATTAGGGAAATGTCACTAAGGTCCTTGAAAAACAATCATATCTGTTGTCCATGGTCCCATTGTTCATACACTATTGATTGATCTTTCGATAGTTGTATTTCTCGCAAAAGGCTTATGAACTAGCGAATCAATATTCCAGTATCACAAGTCCATTTGTTCACTTCTCAAAACAAATATCGGTGAGATAAAATCTAATTACAAATCTTTGCAGCATGTATGTCTTTTTATAGACTTAAACCCTTCATGAGGATCTGATTTCAAAAATTTAAAAGGTAGATCATCGATTGGTTCAGAAGAAATTGAAAATCCTATAATATATCTTGATCGCCATATCTCAATTCTTTCATGATGGCGTCTATTAATTAGAATCATCGAGTGCTTGTTGTTCTATGAAGAAGTTGTACTTGAGACTCTTGGTACATTTATCCCTTTCCCAACCTTAAAATATTTTGTTATTTACGGGAAAGAAATAGTGTATTTTGTCTCTAACATGTACCTCTCAGAATAGATCATCAAGTTTTAGTTTTCCTTTGACTACGTTGGGTATGCTAGAAATATAAAGGTTTCAGGAACACAAAACACAAACCATACATGACCCGCAACCTAGTCCAAGAAGGTGACAATTAAAGGAATGTTGATGGTAGCAATTTAATGAACATTTTTAACCAAGAAGGAGCACTATGACTCCATAACAGTGATCTATAAATCCTTAAGGAATTGATCAACATAATGGCTTTCAACTACACTTCATTGGGGTAGAAACAGTGATCAATACAAGCATAGTCATTTGTTGCCCAAAGGGGGGGCTTCCATTCGACAAACCAACTTTCAAGCTAAGTCGACTATACCTCTCTACTGAGATCTTGGTAACAGGAACTACTAAGACTCGTGAATTTATTTCATACATCCCAACAAGTAAGGTTCCTCGTCTAGTCAAAGATTCATCTTTTGGTTTAGTGTTCTATGATAGCTCGAATACATTCTTCAGTTCCTTTTCATGAGTGAAATATTTGCAAACATGCATTTCCGGGAGGGATTTATCTTATTTGAGATTCCTTTCGATCATATTTTTTAACGAGTCAAATAATGATGTTCGAAATTGACTAATAAAGCAATTCAGATCATAGGTCACTAGTTTTGATTGGTGATATGTGTTTTTCACCTGTGTGCATATCCCCCTTGTGAAATTTTGTAATCCCTTGAAGAGAAGGACATGAGTTGAGGAAGACAAATGGCTTCAACAAATTTGACACGACCATAGAACACAACACTTGGGAACTTTATTCGTAGACATGTTTTTAGATTTTATTCTCGATCCTCCCCACATGATTCTCTTAAGCTCTTTCATTTTTGAAAATTTCAAGTTGAAATCAATCTTATACCTTGAACGGTTTTTCCATTTAGCTACAAGTGCGTACTTGGTATCACACACCTGATTTAAACTAGTGAAAAGATGAGCATGTTAGCAGTGGGATAATTTCTTGAGTTGGGAGACATAGAGAGTAACAGCCAGAAGAAAGCACAACATGGATGAAAAATGGAACTTCATTCAAATCCCCACTTCTTGGAGAACAAGGTTGTAGAGATGAGTTGATTGATTTCAAAAAATCATGATCAGGGAAGCAACTCTCAACTAGTGCTAGCAACGAAGCCCATCTGAATGAAATAATACACATATAAAATTTCACATGGATAAGTCCTTTCAAGAGGCCGCAAACTTCTTGTTGTTCGAGATGCATAAACATTCTAACGCTACTAGAAACACTTGCATTCGTGATCTCTTTTGAGTTTACTTTTTTTGTTGACTACATATATTTGATTGTCATTTACCCAAGGTTCCATTTTTCAATTGCAACAAGTTTTGGGCCGAGTTCATCTTTTAATTTTGAATACGTCTCTTGTCTTTCTTTCCTAGTCATGTTTTCCCCTTAGAGACTATTCATTCTCAAAGGTTTGTTTGTCTTGTAATCCCTGATTATTTTTTTGATGGTATACAGATGTCTCACCTTCGTTTGTCTTTTATAGGCTGCACCTTTACACTGGAAATAGGCTCGATTCAACTCACATCTCTTTCCTAGTTCATGAGAAGAATTAAGGGTCTTTGTTTGAATATAAGTCATAACTATTTTGAAATATTGTAACAACAGTAAAACCATGACTTAACATAGTGGTTAATCAATGGTCATCCTTCCATATTGGCTGGTGAGCAAATCCTATGTAATGGGGGAACCATCCACACACTAAGTAGCTGCTCACGTGAAGGGTGAAGTGTCAAAGTATAAATGTTGAAAACCTAAAGGGATAACTTTATTAGCCATGCACAACAAATATACAAAATAAATCTCAATAGCTTCCAGTCATCCCCTATCAAATTAAAAGTCCATCACTTTCCCCATCCACCAGATGCTAAGCATACACTAAATAAACTAGGAAGGAATGGAAAGGAAAGTTTGACGAGACTAGGGGACATGCAGATATCTTCATCGGGGCTATGGACTCTCGTTGGTTGTGGAGAAAGGTCTATGACATCATGGTGACACCATCGGGGCTATGGATGCTCACATGTAGTGGAGCAACACCTGCGACACACGCACACACACACACACACATGCACCTGGTGAAAATATTTTATATCCTAAACCTATATCAACCCCATGACTGAGATACCATCCTAAATCGTCGTTGTAGTTTAAGGAAATAAATCTCACCATCGTTCATCCTCTATTTACATTAGACGAGCTCTACTAGCAGGCATGTAAGCATCACTAATGAGCCCACCACAATGAAATCTTTCAGGTAATTTTTGCACATTTATTCTAAAATTTATGATCTTAAAAGTAATTATATAACCCACTATAGTTCGCTTATAGGTTAGGGAAGACTAGCAAAGCTTTTGGCTTCGCCCAATGTGTCATCAATTGTTGTGCCCGCACAACACCCTCCCTAGTTTCTTCTCTTATCCTTTCCCTAAGATGAGAAATTACGCCCCCCTTTTAAACTTTTCTATTGGAAATGCTCTTGTGCTTTATTGTGCAAATGGCAAGGCTAAAATCTTCTCTTCCCACTCCACCGTACTTTACCATTTGTAGTGTTTCTTCTTATCACTCTGGCCTGCCAATACACATTATTGGTGAGTTTCCCTATTATGTCACTGACATGCCAACATAAAAGATGTTAACCCTATTGATATTATGGTAGTTACGGGAGGTATTTACCTCCACATGTAAACCTGACAAGGATAGAATACTCCAGGAAGCAAGAAGAAACCCTAATGAGTTGGCTAATAACCCTAGAAGACTTGTCGGCTCAAGAATATAATTTATATTAGATTATTAGCCTCCAAGAGAAGAAGTCGCCCAAAAATAATATTATATATTGAACAGATAGATACCCAGAATGAGAAGTCGGCCCTGGCAGTTAGCCAGAATTAGTATAAATACAGGAGGTGAGTTCTCATTCTGGTAGGCAGTCTCAGAATTGCAGTGCCTAGTCTTGTGCGCACTGCAGTTGCCCAGTTTCTGTGCAGGTTTGGAGGAGAGTTTTCATTGTAGTTGCTGCAGCTAGCAGATACGCTTGGACTATCTCTTGGCTAGGGTTTGGACTATTTGATCAACTCTTTGTGATGCGTTATCCTTGGGGAAAGGTGCGCTACCCTTTGTTTGGCTATCTACCCTAGGGTTTGCTTCCGGAGTGATTCTCTATCAAGGTTAAGGTGCTCGGAGGGTGGCTTCGGCCTATGGTTGGTTGACAAGGGTATTGTCAATGGTAAAATGAGCACACATCTTCCATATTCTAATAGGTTATGGGCCCACACCTTCTTCATTCAGTCTAAACATTGGAAGGAAACATAGCCACTAAGATATAGAGATTGATGAGGAACTGCCACTAGGGTTACTAGCAGAAGCAGCTTCCAAGACACTGTCGCTAGGGTTACTACCAAGAGCAGTTGTAGAAACCCTAATCCTTTTGTTGAGGCACCTTAAGTGAAGGGATTGACCTAATCTCTGGACAGATCAGTGCGCCCTAGCCTAGCGCATCTCCCAGTACTCTCAACAATCCAAGACGTCAAGTTTGAGTTTGTGGTCAAATCTAGGGTTTGACCAAGTAAAAGCAACCATGACTTACTCTATGAAGTCAGAGAACAAGTTAGATGGAGCTTCTAACTTCAGAGTGTCGAAGACAAGGATTGATCTCATCCTTGCCAAGAATAAAGTGTTGAATATCGTGAAAGGAAAGATCGTGAAACCAGAGTTTGAAGAAGGGAAAGAGAAGGAACCGTAGAACGTTGCAGCTATGGAGAAGTTCAAACACAGTGACATCAATGCCATGAGTATCATAGTGGATTCTATCAAAGACCACTTGATATCCTACATCTCCCATCTTAACTCATCGAAGAAGATGTACAATGCCCTAATAAACCTCCTCTCAGTCAGAAACATTGGACAAGTAATGAGTCTGAAGAATGAGCTCCATGACATGAAGATGAATGATGATGACAGCATAACATCATATTTTGTGAGAATCTCTTAGTTAAGAGATCAACTACAAGCTATTGAAGAGATCATCTCAGAGAAGGAATTGGTAAACATAGTACTCAATGGTCTTCCCAAGACGTGGGATGCATTTGCTAGAAGCATGAACACAAGGAAGGAGTATCCAACATTTGAAGAACTTTGGACTTGATGTGCTCAAGAAGAATCAAGGATCAATGCAAAAGAGAAACCCCAAAAGAAGTACGATGATCAAGCCTTCACAGCAAGATTCAAGAATTTCAGGAACAAAAGGAAGTTTGGTTCAAGGAGGAAGCCAAATCAAGAAAGACATTTCAGAAATACAATGCTTCAACTGTCGAAAGTATGGTCACTACAAGAATCATTGTCTCGAGATAAGGAAAAGGAAGGAGAAACATGAAGCATCAATTGCCGAAGAAAAGGAACCTACAAAGAAGACTAAGTGGGATGAAAGAGACTTCTTCTCCTAAAGGTAACAATACTCTTCTTATTTATTGTACATATCTTGTTTGCATCATCTCTGTACATATCTTGTATATCTATCTCTTGGAAGATAATGTGTTCCAAGAAGAACTATACCTATGGAAGAACAACAAGATAAGAATGGATATCATTAGATAATACACATGAAAATATGAAATATAAATCATGTGAAATCTATTGCAAGATAAGACGAATCAATCATGAAGAGACTTAAAAGAAGCAAAGACAGAAAGAAGTCAGCAATCGAGAGGAAATTGGAAAAAGACTTATGACGTTTTGTAGAAGACAACAAGATGGAAGCGTGGACTCTGTTAGACAAGAGAGCCAATTATATATTGCAGAAGACAATAAGGATACAGATGGAAGTGTGGACTCTGTTAGACGGGGGGAGATGATTATATGCACTCTTACATGAAGCAAGGATTAGGAGGGAGCTAATCCTATGATCCATTGAAGATGATGAAGTATATATCCATGGTAGTAACCATGAAAGACAGTATGTGTTCAATTCATTCTCAGAAGAAGTCTTCTTCAAAGAGAAGCCTTAAAGTATCCCTGGTTGTCCATCTAGATCCGTGATCCTCTGATGAGAGGAAGAAGTGGAATCTCTAGAGCATGGAATCTATAAGAAACTACATGGATCCAAGAGCTAAAGAAAAACATGAGGAAGAACATGAAGATTCCAAGAAAGAAAGAGAAACCAAAACAACTAGTCATTGTATCAAGAATAACAAGATTACCAGCCTGATATGAACTCACTAAAAGCAATCAAGCAGAAGAACTGAAATTCGTGATAAAGAACAGTGTATGGAAGACTTATGAATAAAAGCATTGCGAGATCTAGAACTAGAGGTTCTCCCAGATGGAGGGAGAAGACTATGATGATTACTTGTTCCAGTAAACTAGACTTATCTCTACATGAGTCATTATATCATCCGCAACATCCATGAGTTGGAGTTCTACATCAGATGAATGCAAAGAATGTTCTCCAGAGAAATTGAATAAAGAGCGCATGAAGAGCAACCTCAAGACTTTGAGGCATACCAGAAAGAGACCTTTGCATGCAGACAAAAGAAGACAACTTGGTGGAGAACCTCCAGTGCACAGCAGAAGCGTGGTGAAGATTTTCTATAACGAAGATATTGTATCAAGATAATTACTCAGTAGATCAGATCTCATGATGACTGAAGAAGTGCCACATGGATATGTTCCAGTTTTCCAACAACGATATACTCTATTGTTCAGAGCTACATGAAGCCTTCAGAGAAAACCAGTGTTCCAGACCAAATTACATTTGAAATCAAGCATTACATTATCCGTGATGAAGTCTAGAAAGGATAAAGTGGTTCTCCAATACATATCTCCACAGATGAGCAGATAAGCAGACATTTTGGTAAAGCTTATATCCAAGATGAAAGAGTTTACGTACTCAAGCTGGAGCTCGTGGAGACAACTTCCTTATTGAAAAAGGAAGAGATGACTCCTAGGTTGGGACAAAGCACTGGAAATATTATTGAGGAAATTCATTTTCAAGATTGAAAAATAGTCCAGCTTGGACAGATTCTTTCCAATTCGGAAAGTGGATTGAGATTTCTGACAGACAACAATTTCCCATTGTGGTTAACATGGGAAATGGTCCAGATTGTTGATGTATCATATACAACGACTTCCCATTGTGGTTAACATGGGGAGTGGTCTAGGGCAATCTCTCTTGAGGGTTACTCAAGAAGATTGGCCCACCTCGTCGGACAACAATTTCTCATTGTGGTTAACATGAGGAATGGTCTGTTTTGGAGGTTGATATAGGACAGTCTTTTCCTCTTTTGGTTAACAGAGGAACTAGTCCAAATAGTCATTCCTTAAGGTTTATACATTCTCTCCAGGGTGCACTTTGATTAGTGTAGGAGGAATGGCCCAGGGTGGGGAATGGTTCAGGCTCAACAATCAGGGGCAGGCATTCCTTAGGGTTTATACATTCTCTCCAGGGTGCACTTTGATTAGTGTAGGAGGAATGGCCCAGGGTGGGGAATGGTCCAGGCTCAAAAATCAGGGATAGGCATTCCTTAGGGTTTATACATTCTCTCCAGGGTGCACTTTGATTAATGTAGGGAGAATGGCCCAGGGTGGGGAATGGTCCAGGTTCAAAAGACAGGACAGTTATTCTTCCTTGCTTGAGAAGAATAGTCCAGATATCTCATTGTTCTACTCTGAGGGTAGATATTCTTTCATGTCTCATAGACGTGAGTGAAATATTGGCTCAGATGATTCATTTTATATCATAACATTGTTTCTGTGCAGGTTGATATCAGATGATTGTTATGAAGATTGTATGACAGTAGATGTATACTACTGTGGTGGATGTGTTCCACTGATCGTGACTATACGTTACTGATCAAGTCCTTGTTTGCTACTTAGTGTGGTAGTGTACCACTAGATTGTAGTTATGTACTATTATGGATAGACACAGTTGTGTTCTATTTTTTTCTGATTGCCTTGAAGACTATCAAGCAGTTTATTGGAAATAATTATCATCCAAATGAATGATGAACATAGATTTTCCAGACAGAAAATGGTTCAGAACATTTACTCTTCTAGATTAGAAGAATGGCTCTTTTATCACTCTGTGGAGTGAGCATCATGTCTGATTACTCAGATAGAGTATGGTTTCGAGAAATGATGCAGCCGATGATGATGATGGTGCTCATGATATAGTCTATATAACTATGTTGATGCTACCGGGTGAATGGTATATTTTGTGCTCAAAGACCATTACCTATAATACCTCCCTAGCTAGGAGGGAGTGTTGATATTATGGTAGCTGCGGAAGGTATTTACCTCCATGTGTAAACTTGACAAGGACAGAATACTCTAGGAAGCAAGAAGAAACCCTAATGAGTTGGCTAATAACCCTAGAAGACTTGTCGGCTCAAGAAGATAATTTATATTAGGTTATTAGCCTCCAAGAGAAGAAGTCGGCCAGAAATAAAATTATATATTGAACAGATAGATACCCAGAATGAGAAGTCGGCCCTGGAAGTTAGCCAGAATTAGTATAAATACAGGAGGCCAGTTCTCATTCTAGCAATTAGTCTCAAAATTGCAGTGCCCAGTCTTGTGCACACTACAGTTGCCCAGTTTCTGCGCATGTTTGGAGGAGAGTTGTCATTGCAGCTGCTGCAGCTAGCAGTTAAGCTTGGACTATCTCTTGGCTAGGGTTTGGACTATCTGATCAGCTCTTTATGATGCGCTATCCTTGGGGAAAGGTGCACTACCCTTTGTTTGGATATCTAGCCTAGGGTTTGCTTCCGGAGTGATTCTCTATCAAGGTTAAGGTGCTCGGCGGGTGGCTTCGGCCTATGGTTGGGTGACAAGGGTATTGTCAATAGTAAAACAAGCACACCTCTTTCATATTCTAACAAGCCCCTCATCGACATTGAGTGTATCAACAGTGATCTTGTTTTCCTCATCGACATGGACCTTGTCAACAACACTTGCCTTCATCTTGACACTTCCCCTATTTTCCTCCAACTCAGATGCTTCTCGCAACTCCTGTCAATCAAGCTCCTATCATTTCTAATGGTTAATATTTCTACCCCTAACTAGATAAATGATGATTGATTGCATATTAGGCTCGTTCTATTTTATTTTCAATCGTAACTAAGTTTGTTTGTGTCTCCAGTAGCTTCCACTACGCATACCATACCATCTTTTTTACTTTTTGCTTCTTTATTTTATGACTAACCATGGCCATGAAAGTGTCGTCTATCATCATATGGGTTAACTCAAGCATATGTAGGTCTTGTGTTGGCTCTGAAATACATCTTAGAAGAAAATTGGTCCTTCGAGCTCCTAAACAGTGTTAGGCACCCTGAACGTCAGTTGGTTGTTTTCACGGATTTATACATATGTGCTATTGACGGATTACCTCAACTTTAATGGATGAACTAAAATCCTATACAACACAAATGACACATGATCTGATGGAATTGGATTCAGGCAAAGCAACAACAGGAATGGGGCCCATACTTCCATTAAAAAATGCCTTTGAGTGCAATTTTTCATCATTTCTCAAAATGTATCTCTCACCAGTGAAATAGGCCGATTGTATGGATTACCCGATTACAATTCCAACGCCACCGACAAAATAGAAATCCAAGGTCTGTAAGTGCCAGAATGATCAACAAGGATTTCTTGTCGAGCAAGCCTCATTAATTATGACCTTCATTACACATGAATATACTCAAATGATTGAATGAAGTTATAATTTCTCTCATTAGAAGCTCCTCCTTTTTCTCTCCGCGTTGCAAAAAATGACACCTCAATCAGACATTGTATGAGAAAGTTATGGACTTTCGAAGCTCTAGTTGTTTCTCATCGATAAAAGGACACATAGAAATTTTTCAATTTTGTCTTCCCATGAAGGAGTTCCTTTGATAAGCTCTAGTTCACACGAGAGGAGTTCCCATGAACTCCTCCAGAAGTTGTTGGAAACTTCTCCAGAACACACAAGAGGAGTTCCTTCAAAGTAATCCAAATTTTGCTTCAAAGTCCTCTGGTTCATTCAAATTCCTTTGGTTTAAACCGGAGGAGTTCGTTCAAATTTTTTTGGTTTACACTGGAGGTTTCTGTTTAAATTCCTCTGGTTTACACCATAGGAGTTTGTTCAAAGTCCTATGGTTCGTTTAAATTCCTCTGGTTTATACCAAAGGAGTTCATTCAAAGTCCTCTGGTTTATACCAAAGGAGTTCATTCAAAGTCCTCTGGTTTACATCAGAGGAGTTTGTTCAAAGTGCTCTTGTACGAACTGGAGTAGTTCGTGTTAACTTATCTGGTACAAACCACAACAATTCATCCTAACTTCTTTGAAACAAGGATAGGACCCCACCAAACTACTTTTCATATTTTGGCCATAACTTTTGACTCAGGTGTCTGTTTCATGTGATCATTATACCGTTGGAAAGGCATATCTGAGATATACAACTTCTTAGTTATGTAATTTGATAAATTCCTCACCAATTGTCTGCATTTTTTAGGATTAAGATCTGACACCTTGTCAATGGCCCTAAAGAATGCAACAATTCGACCATGAGCAGAGGAACCGAGGATTGAATTCAAGGAAGCTTATGCAAAATTTTAATTAATTAATATTTGAGTTATATGGGTTCAGATGCTTGGTTTTAATGTTTTATTTTGAGATTACTATGAGGTCACTCATTCATTGCACATTGAATGGTGTCAGGTACCAATGCCAAGGGGAGGTCATACTCATCATCCTCGCAATGTGATATACAACCAAGAATAAAAAAGTAACAAAACAACAACAATTGACATAGCATTAGGGAGCAACGAAGGGAATCAAACCTTAATGATTGAAGAAGGAGCCCAAACCCTACAGAATCTCCCAATGCTCAAGCCAATCATTACGGTGGGAGAGGTGCACCATAGCTTAAATCTAGCGTGACCCAACAATGCTAAAAGATAAATTCGAAATGTAATTGCTATATTTTTCCGCTTATCATTACGAAGGGGATAAGGACAGAAGTTTGTAAATGAAAGGTCATAGGGGAAGTTCATGGCCAATAGTCATGTTGAACTATAATAAATATGGGGATTGCATCCAAGTAAAGGGATTTTGGGCTCTTTAAGCATTGTATAGACTCAAGAACTCTTTCAAGGAATTATAATGTGTTAACTAAAGTTGAGGAGCCTTCTTTGGAGTTTTCGTGTACTATTAATAAAATTAGTAATGAGGAGAAGTCTGTTTGGCCAAGCATTTTTCTAAAGATTTTTTATTCTCGTGTTGGACGTATTGTGGACTATTCCTTTGTGCTTTTCCCATCACTCGGGTTGTGTAAGAATGTATTTCATATTGTAGACTATTCTTATGTATGATGGCTACATTCTTATTTTTGCTCTTTGAAGAATATTTTTCTGAACTCGTAGGCATATAAACATAAATGATTGTTTAAATGCTAGATTATTCTATGTTTGCAGTTGTTTATTCATATTTTTATCATTACTCTGTGTGAACTACTTCTCGATCCCTTGACAAAAGCATGGTCAGTTCTATTTTTACTTCATGGTTGCCTTAGTTTAGTCTAGATGCATGCATCTTAGCTTAGCTGCATTTCATTCTTTATCTTAGGAAACCCTCATCGGTGGACCGGGCCGCAATCGGTAAAACCAAAACTAAAAATGGCTACTGGGATAGACTCTGGATGGGTTCCTTAAGTGGTGAAAGTTCTAATTGGGACTTCTTGTCAAGGGTAACCCTTACTGCTAACAAAGGGTGATTTCACCTGCATCAACAAATACACAAGAAATATAACACTCCAAAGGCAATCACTTTCAGAGCCTTTAATCCAATCGAGTCGACAAAACAACCTATAGAAATAGTATTCAACCCAACAATAGCATCAGATGAGCAGATGCAAGACTTATATAATGAAGTGACCAAAGAATCAACAAATAGGTGGAAGAGGTCCATGAGGGATGGTGCCTGATTAATAGCAAGAATAAATAAAGAGAAACGAATATTGAATGACTACACATTGATCGCCAAAGAAAAGTTGGACATGGAACACCCGACATAAGGTTTAGACCCTCTAACAACTATAAAAATTTTGGTCGAAGCAGTCATAAACACGGGTGCTAACAATCAGAGGGAAATCCATCACCTAAGATGGGAAAACAAAGATCTTAGGAAGCTACACAACAGAGCATTAAGAAGTCATTCGGTTGGATTGGCTCAATAAACAACAACGATTCTACAGTCAGAGCATGAAAAATTCAAGGAAGTACAACAACAATTAGAACTTGCCAACTCACAGGAAGCAATCCTCAACACAGTACTTAGCAACTCGCCTTCATATTTTTCTTCAACCTACAGAAAACTCAAAGCACAAAGAACAATAATTGTTGATCTAAGAAAAACAAGAGAACTCGCCTATGACATAAAATGTAAAGCAACGATCTCAACCCACATTGCAAAAGAAAAGTCGATGGAAACAGAGTTATCAAAACAAGATAAAGAATGGTTGAGAGAGGCAACCAAAGCTCAAATAACAACCGAGAAATCCAATAAACACCTAGACCAAATAAAAAAAGAAAACTCAGGAAACCGAACAAAACTTTAACATAGAGTTGATTCCTGTACAAGAATCATATTTAACCGACAAGTTAGATTTTATGGGGAAACTAAAATCAATGGGGATAGAAGTGCAATACTCCATTGAAGAATGGAAGATGTTTGCACAACACTTGCAACAAATAGCTCTGAGCATTTATTAGACAACATTTGGAGGATTGTCGCATCAACCTGTAGAATAATTAGAGGCCACCTCGAATTGTCTATAGACCTTCTAGTTTTTCAATCCCATGCCATATGATTCAAACATCTTGACTCCCAGTCATCGGTCAAAAACTCCATAGGTAGTCATTGAAGGATCAAAAGAATCACATGTACAAGTCAAAATGACACCTCTACCACCAAGTGTAAGAATGCATGAGTGGGAGATTCTTGAAAAAACACATGAGTAGACAATGTAGCCAGAAAGAAATCCATGAAAAAGATGGCGACATTCAAGCATAGAGATTCCAGTACTGCTCAACATCGGAATCTTTTTCTTCTTCTATCACTTTTTCTCATTATGAGATTATAATATTTTAAAAAATGATATAACCTACTGGTGAAAACCTCTTCGGGGGGTGCCATTAGAGTTTGTCAAAAAAAAATAATGTAATAGACATACTCCCCCCTTGCTAAGGATGAGCATGCTCAAATTGAGAGGGGGGGGGGAGATGTTGTAGGGGCTAGTCACCTCTATTGGCTAGACCCGATAGTCGACCAACATAGTCAACTACAGAAGTCGGTTAAGGAAGTTAGTCGAATAAATAGTTAGATACGACTGACCAAGCAATTAAAGAATGTAACCGACTAATAATTGTACAACATGTATCTGTGTGTGTGTGTGTGTGTGGCTATGTAATGGAAAGGAAGAGGCTATTTTTGTTATCTAATAAAATGCAATGATGGTTCTCCCACTTCTTATATATGTCTACTTAGGTCTTTGTGTGAATATATACATAATGTTGTGTAGTGTATTGCTCTATGTATGGATCTAAAAGTAACTTCTCATACTTTCCCTTAGACTACAACACACCTTCATTTGATAAGAAAGTCAAAGAAAAACTTGAGATGATGTAAAAGTCGTTTCCAGAACTTTCCTTAAGAAGAAGTGAATTGTGGTGCACTTTTTGTATGAATGAAGGGCACACAAAGGATTATTGCAAGAATTGGGAAGAAAATGATAGAGACTCTGATGTAAGACTACTCAAGATCGAACATTATTGTGAAATATGTAAAATCATAACAAACCATACCATAAAAGATTGTTTGCATAAATTGGAAAATGATAAACCTAAATAATGTTCCATATGAAAGGAACCAAACCACAACATAGTCAACTGCCAAAATAATGGTCAAAATAAACCTAATTATCAATCGGTTTTTCATAAGCACACAACGAAGAAAAACCAAGCCTAGACAGGCAAAGGAGGTGATGGAGTTTATCAAGGTCGAGGAGGATATTGGGGGGATTACCGTGAGTGGTATGGAAATCAAGGAGGATCTAAAAATAAATATTGTTACGTTTTCTATACGGAAGATCACATCAGCTTATATTTTTCATTAAAATATTGGATCGATCTTCAATATTGTACTATATGTGGAGTAGGAGATCATTCCTTGGAAGATTGCCCCATCATGCTTGACAAGATAGCAAACATGAGAATTTTCAATCTCCTGCAAAGTGTTCCAAAACACAAGGCATTGAACTCTAAAAGCATAAATGTAGTTACTAGATTGGGAGCAAAGAAAGAAAGCAAAACAACTTAGATAAAAACTATAAGAAAACATAATTAGTATATATATCCTCAAAGGAAAGGAAAATCGTGACAGAAGTTGTTGGTATGTTCAATGTTATTACAGAAGAATAAATTTGACAGGTTCACCGACATAGAAGATACTAAGAAGGTATGAAGAATGCAATCCTCGACGAATTCCTTAATCTTTTAAAACAAGAAGAGTCAGTCTCTAGACTGTTGGAACTATATTGAATATTCTTAAGGAATGTAAAGAAGAATGGAGAACATATAAAAAATTGTGCCAATTGACTCAAGAAGAAAGATTCCATGATGAGGGTGATCCACAAGTTGGCTTGGAAGTCAAAGGTTTTATGATTCCATAGGTGATTTTCAACTTTGCATCTCAAGTTAACATTCTCTCAGAAAAACCTAGATTAGAATAAGCAAACTTGACTTGGTCAAGTCCAATAATTTATTAAAGTTAGCAGGGCAAAGATTTGTAGAACCAATTGGTATATTAAAGGCGTGAAAACAATAATTATGGGCATACTAATTGTGGTAGATTTTGAAGTTATTAACATGTTCAAGGGTATTCCCACATATTTAGCATTGGTCAGTCGATCATGGGATCGAAAGATGAAGGCAATGATTTTCCTAGAAAAAGACAAAATAAAACGGAAAGGGAATTGTAGAAGGATTATTATACCATTGGATCCTAGAGACTGGAAACCTTGGTCAGAAACTTGGGAGGAAGAACGCGATGTAAGAAAACTTTATCAGGTAATCCAAGGAAAAAAATACAATGTTGAACCAAATGTTAGAGGACAATTTTTGTATGGCTAACCCTTGTTTGTGGGTCAAAATTCTGACATAGAATTATACGAGTGGCAAATGGAGAATTACAAATCAAAAGTAAGGGAATGTTGGGCATTGGAATCCATACCGAAAGAAAGATTTTGATCTTGCTTTTCAATCAAAGTAGAACCCACTGTATGTGAGAAAAGAATTGGACAATATCCATGTCTAATACCCAGTGGCAAATGGGGAATTACAAATCAAAAGTAAGGGAATGTTGGGCATTGGAAGCCATATCGAAAGAAAGATTTTGATCTTGCATTTCAATCAAAGAAGAACCCACTGTATGTGAGAAAAGAATTAGACAATATCCATGTCTACTACACATAGACTTGAAATCAACTACAATCCCTCCCTTGAGATTTAAATAACATGAGTCACCTATAGTCCATGTCGACAAAGTGTCGAAAATAGTTGGCGAGTAGGGTCGATTATAGAGCTTGGTGTAGTTTTTCACATGTCAAGTCACACGATGGTGGGATACTCATGCACCTTAACTGCATATGTGACCCATGTCCACAATGTACTTCATTGAATGATTTGGAGGGAAGAAATTTATCACCATGGATAATTTAGTAAAATTTAAACCAAGGTCAACCTAGAAGCCCATACTCAGGACTATGAAAAAGAGTGGAGAAAATTGGATACAGAGATGAACGAGTCTGAACACACATGTTCCCATATACACTGGATGACTTACCCTATAAATGGTACAAAATTGAAGAGGCCAAAGGAGATACGTACACCTAACTGGATGATGGGACCTTGTTTTGACATTCTTTTGACCATGTTTTTCATTTTTATTTACATCCTTTTTCCATGATTATTGATCCTTTCCTTACCAAAGATGGTACATTTTCTCGAAGGTACTCTTTCATCCACCGATTGTCATTTCATTGAGTTCTATTAATGTATTAAGAAGAGTTTGTATAGTTTGTATCTAACTTGCAAATTGGAAATTGTTACAAATTGTGTTATATGTTATGTATGTTGCATATCCGAGTTTCAATTGACTTATTCACATTGCCACAAAACCTTTGGTATGGATCTGCAAAATTCCAACCACTACATTTCCTATTTCCATTATTACAGAATCATTGCTACGGATCTGCACATTCCAGCCTCTATATTCCTTATTGCTACATGCTCATTATTGTGGAAGTAGGAAACACCTTTGATACAAAACTATGAACTCATCATGTTGTTGCAGAACCTACAGTCGATGCACTAGAATGTCTTGAATGTATGATTCCATTATGAATTAAATGGAAACATCAAGTTGGTTATCAAATTGTTGTTTGGTTGGAGATGTCCTTTGAGGGTTATCATGAGTTATGCAGAAGATACTCGTGTGGAAATTCAAAGCATGGGAAAGGTCCTAGAGATGTTGTTGCCATAATTGCTAAGTCATGTGGAGGAGGAGTTACTCGCACTGAAATCGGTGATTTTTTGGAAAATTTCAAAATTGATATTCTTAGTTCTTTGAGATCACAATTTGATAAACTACATGTTAAGAAGAAGCAGGAAGAAATGAGTGGGAATTATCCATATTTTTCTCCAAATTCAAGAACAAGCACCCCTTGAGGGAGTGCCCATTGAATAATGTTTAAGTCTATAACATTTTTTATCAAAATCATGGCACCAATAGTTTCCCTTCTTTGCCTAGATTGAAATGTGTGTATCAAGAAAATAATGAAAAGACTGATCATATTTGTTTCATTGCCCAAAAGTGACCTTGGCAACCTCAACCACTAGGTATGGTTCAAGATCCTTCTCAATAATGTAATGCTTTTTGTACTAACCAACAAATGCAATAACCTTCTCAATCTTAGTTTCCTTTCATTTCTTAGTAACAATGGCCACCTTAGTCAATCCAAAGTTATCAATGATGACAAGGTTGGTGAGGATCTCACTTTGGAGCCCAACAACAACAAGTAAATATGTAGTTTCCCCAACAATAGTTTCAATTACCTCAACCACAACAACTATTACAACTATCTACTAGCAATCCTCCATTGAGACCACAACCTCCATTGAGACCACAACTACCTGCACAACCCATATTTAACCTAAATAATAAAACAACTATACCCACTTACACTATTGAGTTGAGTGACTTTCCTACTTGTTCCATTTCCCCTAACGATTGCCAGGACATTCACTTAAGATCAAGGAGAATTATCAATAATAAAAATTATTTGATTGTCTCGGAAGATGGAGAGGACAAAGTTTAATACCAAGTAGGAAAAGAACCTATAGAAAATCAATCTACCAACCATCATCCAAATACTCTACAGTTTACTTACCCTAAAAGTTCAAAACAACCGTAACCAAGGGCTGCATAACTTCCTTTCAATCCAAAGAGGTTAAGTATAGACAAACCTATTGACCAATCCGAGTTTGACTTCCTTAGGGAGTTAAAGAATGTATCTGTCAAGATCCCATTGTTTCAAGCCATCAAATATGTGTCCATCTATGCCAAAGTTGTCTAAGAGTTATGTATAAAGAAGTCGAGTAGGAAGAAGAAGGATCCTCCAATTTTCCAAGTGATCATTCAATTAGCAAATCTAATGCTTGGGAAGATTTTCACTACCAAGTATATAGATCCGAGTAGCCCTATCGTTGATGTTTACATTATCAATATATGTATTACCAATACCTTAATTTATTTAGGGCTATCATAAATGTTATGACTATGGAGACTACAGAGAAGCTCAAATTGACTAACTTACAACAAACTCCTACAGTTCTCCAAATGGTTGATCGATCCACTGTCAAATGTAAAGGTATCCTATAGGATGTGGTGATTTTTTTAGATTCCTAAGAATATCTAGAAGATTTTATTGTTCTGCAACCAAAATCCAACCTTCGAGGTTACCCCTAGATCTTAGGTAGGCCATGGTTAGCCACTGCATATGCCTATATTGGTTGTAGATCTAGAGACATGACTATCTCCCATGGAAATTCCACCAAGAAACTCACTTTATATCCTCTTTCCAAGCCTAGCTTGGAACAATAAATGTCCATGTGGGTAGGAATGGGGACATGGATGATAAAGATGTTCAACTATTGCTTACAATTGACTTAGCTATCTCTTTTAAAGAGAACACTAAAGATGATATCATTTGTGATCTCATCTTTGATCCTTATTCACCTACCAATCATATCATGCATATGTTAGAAGATGGATGTTCATTCTTTGTTATATCATCAAAAGTCAAGTATATGCCTTCTTATCTCTACATTGTATCTAAAACAAATAGTATGCTGATAGAAATTAGTCTAGGAAGACCATTCAATATCAATCCTAGGATAGAAGGTTCACAAAAAAATAGCTAATTGAGTTGTTATAGAAGCATGTTGATGCATTTGCATGGGAGTATATTGATATGAAGGGAATTCATCATTATCTTTGCACTCACCATATTTATATCAAAGATAATTTTTGACCTATTCGACAACCTCAATGTCAAATGAGCCCTACATTATGTGAGATAGTGAAGGATCAATTTAAAAAATACTAAATGTAAATTTCATCTATCTCATTTCTAATAGCTAATGGGTTTCACCTATTGTAATTGTTCCTAAGAAAACTGGAAAATGGCAGATTCTCATAGATTACAGAGAACTGAAAAAAACAACTTCAAAACACCATTTTGCTCTACCTTTTATCAATCAAGTCCTTGATATGGTAGCAGGAAAGAAGTACTTCTCTTTCCTTGATAAGTTGATGGATATAATCATATCCAACTTGCCCTCAAGGACCAAGATAAGAGCACCTTTACATGCCCATGGGAAACCTTTGCTTATTGAGTATTTCCCTTTGGTCAATGTAATGCACCTACTACATTTCAACATATTGTTCCTTGTATCTTTTCAAATTTGATTCATGATTGTGTAGAAGTATATATGGATGATTTTATAGTTTATGGTGACACGTTTGATGAAGATTTGGTTAATTTGGAGAAAGTGCTCAATCGATGTAAAGAAACAAGCTTGTCTCTCAGTTGTGAGAAATGTCACATGTTACATACTAAAGGGATAGTTCTTGGACACCATATTTCTTCTGTTGGAATCAAGGTGGATCCAACAAAAAATGAATTAATATTCAATCTTCTTGTTCCAAAAACAAAAAAATATGTTCGAATTTTTTTAGGGCATGCTAGTTATTATCATCGCTTTATTGAAATTTTATAAAAATTGCATTCCCTATGTTTTCATTACTCTCTAAAGATGCAGAATTTTCTTGCACTAACTAGAGTCAATATGCTTTTGAAGCCTTGAAAGAAAAGTTGTTTATAGCACCAGTATTAAGGGGACCAAATTGGTCCTTGCCGTTTCATATCTCCACAGATACTTCAGACACAACCATTGGGACAGACCTTGGACAAAAAGACGAACAAAATACTAATGCAATTTACTTCATCAGCAAAAATCTTGCTCCTACAGAGTTGAATTACACAAAGACTGAAATGGAATTTCTTGTCATGGTGCATGTTATTAAAAAATATCAGTGATATATCAATGGATATCTTGTATTTGTACATACAAATCATTCTATCATTTTTTATATAATGAATAAACCCATTACTAACAGTAGAGTGAGTAGGTGGTTATTATCGTTGCAAGAGTTTGACATCACCATCATTGATAAGCATAGAAGGAAGAATGACGGTGTTGACTTCCTTTCTAGACTTACCAATGACATGGATGCCATTCCTATCGGATATTATTTTCCTCATATTATCTATTCACATTATCTTCTAACACATTGTGGTTTGCATATGTTGCTCACTACTTAGCTGTAGGAAACGTTTTAGCATATCTCTCACCAAAGGAAAGACAAAAGATTATCAAACAGAATGTAATGTACTCCTAGATTCAAGGTTACCTCTTTTGCATAGGGATGGATCTCATAAGTTGATGTTGTATTCAAGAGGATGAGATTTATGACATCCTAAAAGATTGTCATAATTAACCTTTTGGAGGGCACTTTGCTAATAAAAATATTGTGGATAAGGTGTTGCATCTAGTCTATTATTGGTCTAGCATTTTTTCGATATGCCATGAAGTATGTGAGAAGCTGTGACAGATTCCAAAGAATGGGACAACCTATTAAGTATGATGAGATGCCACTATAAACTCAACTCATGGCGGATCCTTTTAAGAAAGGACTCTAGATTTTGTGGGTCCCATCAACCCTCCATCTAGGTAGAAAGCTCATATATTGGTTTGCATTAACTATGTCACCAAATGGGTTGAATGCAAAGCATAGGCAAGTGCTACAGAACAAGTAGTGGCATATTTTCTCTATGAGGAGATCTTTGTCCACTTTGGTGTACCACCAGAAATTGTTATAGATTAGGGAACTTATTTTTCTTCCAAACTCATTTAGGCCATCACAATGCAATACTAGATTTGGCATAGGACATCTACACCGTACAATTCGCAATCCAATGGGCAAGTGGAAGTCACCAACAAAGTTCTAGAATCCATACCGACCAAGACTATGTGGATTCATCACAAGGATTGGTCCAACAAGCTTCCAGAAGCTCTATGGGATTACTGTAGTAGTTGGTAAAACACCACAGGCTTCACCTCTTATGATATTGTGTATGGTAATCATGTATTACTTTCCATTGAGTTTCAAGTAAAGACACTCATAACTCCGTTGCAACAACGATTGGACCCGTCAAAAGCTCAAAAGCACTACATGAACTAGATCAATGAACTTGATTACATTTGTTAGGATGCCTTGCACCAAACCACTATTGCTTAGCAGTAGAGAGAAATGTGGCATGACAAATTCATCAAGAGGAAGAAATTCTAGGATGGATATTGGGCCCTCTTATATGATTCCAAGTTCAAAGATTTCAAAGGCAAGTTTTGCACTTGTTGGTTAAGGCCATACAAGGTTGATACTATTTATGACAAGGGTTTTGTAAAGATACGTACCATTAATGAAGATTGGATACCTCTCATGGCTAATGGTCATCAACTCACGATATATCAGAAGCCATTGTCCAAGGATGATTTCATTAGAGATCTTGTTATTTGTTCAGATTTGGAGATTGTTAGTACAGTGGATATGCCACTTGTATTTTCCACGACTTGATTTTCTCAATTGTATTTAAAAAATAAAATAAAAAGCAACAAATAATTCCAATTATGAAAACCTTTCGAGAAATGGTTGAACAAATATGTTTGAAAATGAGCTTTCTAGCAGACAACATTCGCAACAATAAAAGAGAAAAGTGAAAATGAAAAAAACATTGATTGTTTTCATGCTATGGATCCAATCACTTGCTACAAATCCAATATTTGTTGCAATTGACAAAGATTTCTCTATTCCACCATTGCAATGGATCATGATCAACTATATCATTTGCTATGGATCCTTTTTTATGATTGCCACAAATCCTTCAGCCATATCTACTCTATCGATTGATATGGATCATCGAGCATTGTTCCAATGGTTGTTGTGGATCCCCACACCATGTTCTACCCTGTCGATTGCTACGAATCCGCACAGCTTGATTTGGTTCTGCCACTTGATGATAATCAACGGGTTTCATGCCATTACACACACTCGTTGTTGATGCTACGAATATTGTCACCAATCCTATGACTTCAAGTCGCCATTGTTTTGACGTCTGTGAGTAAGTATGAAGGTATGGATTCTCCTTTGCATTCACAACTCTCATTGATTGCCTAATTAATATTTGAACAATAGATTGTTTGTACTCGACTCCTAAGGCATCATCAATGTTTTTTTAAGCGAAATTTCGCCAATTTGGCTAAATTTTAAAAGTTTTAAAGAAATTTAGGCTATTTTTTTTTACATTTCCATTAAAAATTAAAAAAATTGTAGCCTAATTTATGATAATAATTCTTTATATATTTGCACTTTTCGCCTAAGAATAAAACCTTTCCATGATTTTTTTTTTTGCAAGGAAACCCTTGCACAAAACCCTCTGAGTACTTCCCCATGATCCATGGATGGTAAACGAGGTAAATCGTTAGCCCTAATTATGGGGCCTAACTCTAATGAGATTAAGAGAGTCGAACTTGTGACCAACTACAAGCAAAAAAGATCTCACATGTGGCTCTAGACTGATCTGTAAAATGTCGTGGATATTCCACTAGACAGTTTGTCACAAAGGATCTAATAAAAATGCTCAAATCTTTACTGTGAAGGATAATTTCCTTTAGATCTCGGATTATTTAATTACTAGTTTATTCTTAAATGTATGAAATAGTTGAAATGAAAAAAATAGAGAACATAAAAAAATACTCACACACCATCCACAAAATAAACACAAGATATAACCTAGGAAACCTAATACGGGAGAAAACCCAGCTAGAAGATGAGGTCGCCCTACTCTCTTTTCTTCAAGTGCCAGTACAAAGAAAGGGGCACTCTCTGTGGAGTTTCTTTTGACACTATGGCATGTATGGTTGCTATAAAATATCTCCTCCTTTGTTGTGCTCTCAAAATAAAACTCCTAGGTGCTTTGCTCAACGACAAAACAATTACAATGTTAAAGATGGATCCCCTTCTTCTCCTAGCAGCTCTGTATTTAACATCGCCTGATAATCATTTAGGGGTTGGGTTTTGTCTTCCTCAACCCTCATTTGTGATAAGGTTTTGGAGCTTCCAAAATGTTCTTGAAAGTCCATACGTAGCTATCCCCATATTTGTGAGTAACGAGGAATGACGTTGTATCCTCTCGTACCATCATGGTCAACACGGTAGGTCAACTTGCGAGAGGCATAACTTTCGCATACAAACTCCAATTGAGGCATTTGATGCACCGTTGGAAAAGTCTTAGAGCGTAGAACATCGTCGAGGGTGTGTGTGTGTGAGACACCTAACCCCCTAAGTACCTTTTAAGGGATGTGGTATTAAATTTTTGCTTTCCCTCAATCATCTCAAGCCTCATCTAGAGGGTACCATCGTCTTCTTCTCATCAAGATCTTTCCAATGATGGTAGCCATGCTCAAAATCGAGCTCTAGATCAAGAGTCACAACTTCTCAAAGCTTTTGAACTTTCACTTGTTGAATCTATTTAGTCCCTCATGGAAACCACTTGGTTCCCCATCACTCATACCATTTGCCATGGCACTGATGTGGAATCTACTGATCTGACTCGCCTGTCCGACGATTGGAATCACTTCGGAGATTTGCATCTTCATCAGAGTCTTCGCATCGAGGTTAGCAAATTCCCAACACAAAATCCATTCTAACCAAATCTAATCTATAGATCCAATGACCCTTGGGGTTGGAAACCAACAGCCCCGATTATTTCGGAGTCGCCAACTTGCGCGAAGGTTAATTGACCCTTCTCACTCTCCCATTGTGCTTTGATTACATGGAACCCTTGAAGATCCACGACTGAGATTGAATTTCTCTTATTCACCGATCTACGGCCCAGATCTACTCTCGGAGTTCTTCGCGTCATAATATTACAGATGCCAAATCATTATGATATGTGGCACCATCATTACTTGGCACATGGACCCATCATAACACACATCATCATCGTAGGGTGCCACAACTTGACCAACCAGGTGTTAACACCTGGCCACTCTTAGTAAATCTTATTGGATTAATTATCCTATAATATATCAAAATCCCACTTTTGATGTGTTATTTGTTTACTCCTAATAAATGTTAATTAACCCTTATTTAATATAAAATATTAATCATTATTCCATTTTGGCTTAGTTGAGTTTACCGGCCCGGTAACATCAAGAAATTACTCTTAATTTTACCTCGGGAACTCCACGTCCCGAGAGGGTTTTCGATGTTAATTAAATATTACTCTTATAATGAATATCTTATAATTTAATTAATTATATTATAACATAATTATATTATGTTATAATATAATTAATTAGACTATGATACACTTAGGTTTATAATCCTCGTTTAACATATAAATCATAGGCTTTGGCTTATAACTTTGCACCAAAATCTTCACGTATATATATATATATATATATATATATATATATATATATATATATATATATATATATATATATATATATAGTATTTCACGTCAGGATTTACGACCCCGAACGTACCATGCAACTTAACAATATTACGTAATTCATTGGAGGGAGTGCAACACTAGTGTTTAATATTAAAATAATACACGCTCTCGAATCTCGATCTCTTCACACTCAAATCATGTGCATCCCTCTCATTTCTCTTATGGTCAATCTCCAAAAAAGGACTTGATATATATGTGTGTGTGTGTGTTGGGAAATAAAATGGAGTTAAAATATATTTAATATTATATTATTTCGGGTATTTTGGACATTCTTCACATACATCCTTTTCATTTCTCCGACGGTCAAGCTCTAAAAAGGGAAAATGAGTTAATATTATAATATATTTATAATCTTACCACACTCAGGCCATCACACTCCTAAGTCTTCAGAGTCTATTCGTGCGAGCTCCTCTCATTAGTCCGACAACCAACTCCAAAAGAGTATTTATTAACTCTATAATATATTTGAATTCTTCTAACGTTTATGTCATCGCTATGAAAGCTTCAGACTCCATTCATGTGCCCCCATCTCCATCCTTTGATGGTCAAGCTCTGAAAGGAAAAGGATCGAGTGTTTTAATTATTACAATATTCAACAATATAACACCTTAAGCCATCGCCATGAGATCTTCGCACTCCATTCATTCACTTCCCTCCTTTTACTCCGACGACCAAGCTCCAAAAGGGTCTTAATATGAATATTTAATATTGTAATGTTTAAAACTCCACATGTCGTCGCACTCCAAATATTTGCTCCCTTATCTTTACTCTAATGGCTAAAATCTGAAAGGGATTGATATTAGTATATTTATAAATAGTTATATGTTGAGAGAGAGAGAGAAAGGAAAATATATTTCCAAGCCTTTAATAAATAAAAAGAATATGTTTACCAAAATTGTAAAATTTATTGCTTTGCACAGAAAGGGGAAAGATTTCAAACATCCCATTTCTCATGCACGAGGCAATAATTTCTAGCTTGTAATATAATAGTTTCCTTATTGTTCAAATATTAGGACATTTAAATGGTAAATTTCAGGAGTTACCAAACTTTACCATTCATTAAAATTTGTCCACAAAAAAATAGAAATACACATTTACATATACATATACAAATTCATGCAAATTATCTTCTAGAATATTACATTTCTTTGAAATAAAATCCTCGATGGTAAAACTATATTTTTACCAAAATTTACTAATCTCCTATTTACATGCAATTCTTTGTTATTTTTAGGGAATAATTACTATTTCCAAATCTTTCCCCTTTGGACATAAATCTAATGTGTAATCCCTGGTAAATTTGTCTCTTACCAAATCCTAATGAAATTTAGTTATTCACAATGCGTCAAATTCTAAATTT
>ML789354.1:339461-356554 GCA_009831015.1 Picea engelmannii
ACCACCCTCCTTCCATCACTTCTTCTCTAAAAGAAAAATCTAAGGTTCAAGCAGTGGAAGATCACATCGAGCATCAACAACAAGTTCTCCAAATATTAAAGGACAACTTGACCATGGCACAAAATCGCATGAAACAACAAGCATATCAACATCATAGTGAAATAAGTTTTGAAGAAGGGGATTGGGTGTTTTTAAGACTACAACCATACAAACATATGTCCCTCAAGCAAGCCAAGAAGGATAATAAATTATCAACAAAGTACTATGGCCCTTATAAGGTGTTTCAAAAGATGGGTACTATGGCATACAAATTGGAGTTGCGTGCATCTTCATGAGTACACCCAATTGTCCATGTTTCATGCTTTAAGAAGGTTATAGGTGACAGGAACCCATTTTAAACTATATTTCCAGAACTTGACGAGGAAGGAAAAATCATATTGGAGCCTGAAGCCATCACTGACACGAGAATTCGCCAGCTGAGGAATAGATCCATTTCAGAGTATCTCATTAAATGGAGGAAACTACCAGCTGAAGATTCCACTTGGGAAGATGAGTCTTTTATACAGAAGCATCCAAAGTTACTCAAGCGTTGCAGAAAACACTTGCCTCAAGGGGAGGGGCATGTTAAGCCCTAAATGGTGGCTCATTACCCCTTAATCGGGGCATATTACATTAGTAATGTTATTTTATTTATGTCGTCTTTAGTCGATTAATTGTAATTATACCTCCTAGTCTCCTATATATACCAAGGAGACATTTCCATTTGGAATCATATTGTATTTGAACATTTATGTGGGCATAAGGAGGTTGCCCCCTCGAAGAGGCTTATTTTATGAATTTCTCTCTTTTTCAAGACGTTGAGTACTTATTCTAATGTTTTTCTATGCTATATTGATATTTGGTTCCTAAGAGAATCCCAAAGAAAGCGGGTCGAGATAGGAGTGCAAGTCGAAACCCTAGGTTTCAAATTCTTTTACAACCATAACACTATAACTCAAAATCTTCTAATGGATTTGGCCAATAAGAGTGTGATATATGTGTGAGAAAGTAGTCGAAACACACCCACTTGCCCCAACAATGGTCAAAACTTAATCGATATTACGATGAGCCTTAAAAAATATTTAGCATTTCTTCCAGAATAGATACATAGATAGTCAAAATGAGAAGGTTGGGGATGCATTACAATTTCCATTTGGTTTTTCTTGGAACACAAAATTCACAATCATAACAAAGAAGCCCACGGTGCCTGACAACAGACCATGTCCATAAAAACCCAAACACAACAATAGTAATGAGATTCTCTTTCATTCAAGAGATTGTATTCCTTTAAACTCGATTGTATAAGTTTCATTGCAAAACCTAGGTCGAGAGTTCTCCATGGTGATCTTATTTTTTGTATCAACTTCAAAACAAACAATTTACCATCCACAACATCTTAAAATCAATGCCCAACAGAGATTCATTCTCATAACAAACACACAACATGCAAATAACTGGAGCCAATATGGCTAAATTTATCATAACAAAGCAAGCCATCGATGCCAGAGAAGTTGAAAATGTCCATACCTGTCGAAATAAGCTAAATAGCCACAAGAGATAAGCCCAAGATCGTTATCCAACCACCAAAGCCTTGACTAACAACAACAAAACATTTTCAACAAGCAACAATGCAAAAAGTGGTATCCCCAGGAGGGAAAACTAACGGGAGTGCTTTAATTCGCCATCAACTCACGTCACCTCAACATTCACCAAAACTCACTAACCTTTCACTGTAGCCAACCAAAATTTACATGGTGGAAAGCACTTAGTTGCCAGCGCAGACTCCAAGTAGAGCTTTGGTACCACACATATTACACTATTAAATTTTCAACCTTAACATAGATCAACGCTATACCACATTCATAAATATTATAAGTTATCATTGCTCTATATATCAACCATATCAACTTACCAATCAAGTGACGTGAGATATGAGGTTCATAACATATATGAATTTAACTCTAAGTCAGGTTCATTCACACTTTGCATGTGGCAGCCTTGTATAATACTATGTGTGATATATATGTGCATGGAATAAAGTTGGCCATTCCTTTTAAATATGTCACAAGCCATGTTAATTAAAACTTATAATCATAGTGTTATGATTTTGGCATGAAAGGCCTCTTACCCTTTTCCTTTCTTTTAATCATGGAGACAACATATTTAATACAAAATGAGGACAAGGAGTCTCATAAGTCTTTGACAAAGAAACCATTTGTGCATATGAGAAGAATATAATACTACACTGTATTTTAATCTAGCCATTTGTTTGCAGGTGTATTTATTTCTCAAAAAAAAACAAGGAGTGAAATCAATTTAATACAATTTCTCTAAGGAGTCCCACCTACTAATTAGATAATATAGTAATAGAAATAGTATAGTGCATTGCAATTTTTTGCAGGCAGGATTGCAGTTGTGCAATTTTGCATCAACAAACACAAATATTGAAGAAAGGCATAACAAGAAAAGAATGAGAAATGAAAATTCAAGTTCTTAATTGGAAATAAAATGAAATTTAGAATTTGACGCATTGTGAATAACTAAATTTCATTAGGATTTGGTAAGAGACAAATTTACCAGGGATTACACATTAGATTTATGTCCAAAGGGGAAAGATTTGGAAATAGTAATTATTCCCTAAAAATAACAAAGAATTGCATGTAAATAGGAGATTAGTAAATTTTGGTAAAAATATAGTTTTACCATCGAGGATTTTATTTCAAAGAAATGTAATATTCTAGAAGATAATTTGCATGAATTTGTATATGTATATGTAAATGTGTATTTCTATTTTTTTGTGGACAAATTTTAATGAATGGTAAAGTTTGGTAACTCCTGAAATTTACCATTTAAATGTCCTAATATTTGAACAATAAGGAAACTATTATATTACAAGCTAGAAATTATTGCCTCGTGCATGAGAAATGGGATGTTTGAAATCTTTCCCCTTTCTGTGCAAAGCAATAAATTTTACAATTTTGGTAAACATATTCTTTTTATTTATTAAAGGCTTGGAAATATATTTTCCTTTCTCTCTCTCTCTCAACATATAACTATTTATAAATATACTAATATCAATCCCTTTCAGATTTTAGCCATTAGAGTAAAGATAAGGGAGCAAATATTTGGAGTGCGACGACATGTGGAGTTTTAAACATTACAATATTAAATATTCATATTAAGACCCTTTTGGAGCTTGGTCGTCGGAGTAAAAGGAGGGAAGTGAATGAATGGAGTGCGAAGATCTCATGGCGATGGCTTAAGGTGTTATATTGTTGAATATTGTAATAATTAAAACACTCGATCCTTTTCCTTTCAGAGCTTGACCATCAAAGGATGGAGATGGGGGCACATGAATGGAGTCTGAAGCTTTCATAGCGATGACATAAACGTTAGAAGAATTCAAATATATTATAGAGTTAATAAATACTCTTTTGGAGTTGGTTGTCGGACTAATGAGAGGAGCTCGCACGAATAGACTCTGAAGACTTAGGAGTGTGATGGCCTGAGTGTGGTAAGATTATAAATATATTATAATATTAACTCATTTTCCCTTTTTAGAGCTTGACCGTCGGAGAAATGAAAAGGATGTATGTGAAGAATGTCCAAAATACCCGAAATAATATAATATTAAATATATTTTAACTCCATTTTATTTCCCAACACACACACACACATATATATCAAGTCCTTTTTTGGAGATTGACCATAAGAGAAATGAGAGGGATGCACATGATTTGAGTGTGAAGAGATCGAGATTCGAGAGCGTGTATTATTTTAATATTAAACACTAGTGTTGCACTCCCTCCAATGAATTACGTAATATTGTTAAGTTGCATGGTACGTTCGGGGTCGTAAATCCTGACGTGAAATACTATATATATATATATATATATATATATATATATATATATATATATATATATATATATATATATATATATACGTGAAGATTTTGGTGCAAAGTTATAAGCCAAAGCCTATGATTTATATGTTAAACGAGGATTATAAACCTAAGTGTATCATAGTCTAATTAATTATATTATAACATAATATAATTATGTTATAATATAATTAATTAAATTATAAGATATTCATTATAAGAGTAATATTTAATTAACATCGAAAACCCTCTCGGGACGTGGAGTTCCCGAGGTAAAATTAAGAGTAATTTCTTGATGTTACCGGGCCGGTAAACTCAACTAAGCCAAAATGGAATAATGATTAATATTTTATATTAAATAAGGGTTAATTAACATTTATTAGGAGTAAACAAATAACACATCAAAAGTGGGATTTTGATATATTATAGGATAATTAATCCAATAAGATTTACTAAGAGTGGCCAGGTGTTAACACCTGGTTGGTCAAGTTGTGGCACCCTACGATGATGATGTGTGTTATGATGGGTCCATGTGCCAAGTAATGATGGTGCCACATATCATAATGATTTGGCATCTGTAATATTATGACGCGAAGAACTCCGAGAGTAGATCTGGGCCGTAGATCGGTGAATAAGAGAAATTCAATCTCAGTCGTGGATCTTCAAGGGTTCCATGTAATCAAAGCACAATGGGAGAGTGAGAAGGGTCAATTAACCTTCGCGCAAGTTGGCGACTCCGAAATAATCGGGGCTGTTGGTTTCCAACCCCAAGGGTCATTGGATCTATAGATTAGATTTGGTTAGAATGGATTTTGTGTTGGGAATTTGCTAACCTCGATGCGAAGACTCTGATGAAGATGCAAATCTCCGAAGTGATTCCAATCGTCGGACAGGCGAGTCAGATCAGTAGATTCCACATCAGTGCCATGGCAAATGGTATGAGTGATGGGGAACCAAGTGGTTTCCATGAGGGACTAAATAGATTCAACAAGTGAAAGTTCAAAAGCTTTGAGAAGTTGTGACTCTTGATCTAGAGCTCGATTTTGAGCATGGCTACCATCATTGGAAAGATCTTGATGAGAAGAAGACGATGGTACCCTCTAGATGAGGCTTGAGATGATTGAGGGAAAGCAAAAATTTAATACCACATCCCTTAAAAGGTACTTAGGGGGTTAGGTGTCTCACACACACACACCCTCGACGATGTTCTACGCTCTAAGACTTTTCCAACGGTGCATCAAATGCCTCAATTGGAGTTTGTATGCGAAAGTTATGCCTCTCGCAAGTTGACCTACCGTGTTGACCATGATGGTACGAGAGGATACAACGTCATTCCTCGTTACTCACAAATATGGGGATAGCTACGTATGGACTTTCAAGAACATTTTGGAAGCTCCAAAACCTTATCACAAATGAGGGTTGAGGAAGACAAAACCCAACCCCTAAATGATTATCAGGCGATGTTAAATACAGAGCTGCTAGGAGAAGAAGGGGATCCATCTTTAACATTGTAATTGTTTTGTCGTTGAGCAAAGCACCTAGGAGTTTTATTTTGAGAGCACAACAAAGGAGGAGATATTTTATAGCAACCATACATGCCATAGTGTCAAAAGAAACTCCACAGAGAGTGCCCCTTTCTTTGTACTGGCACTTGAAGAAAAGAGAGTAGGGCGACCTCATCTTCTAGCTGGGTTTTCTCCCGTATTAGGTTTCCTAGGTTATATCTTGTGTTTATTTTGTGGATGGTGTGTGAGTATTTTTTTATGTTCTCTATTTTTTTCATTTCAACTATTTCATACATTTAAGAATAAACTAGTAATTAAATAATCCGAGATCTAAAGGAAATTATCCTTCACAGTAAAGATTTGAGCATTTTTATTAGATCCTTTGTGACAAACTGTCTAGTGGAATATCCACGACATTTTACAGATCAGTCTAGAGCCACATGTGAGATCTTTTTTGCTTGTAGTTGGTCACAAGTTCGACTCTCTTAATCTCATTAGAGTTAGGCCCCATAATTAGGGCTAACGATTTACCTCGTTTACCATCCATGGATCATGGGGAAGTACTCAGAGGGTTTTGTGCAAGGGTTTCCTTGCAAAAAAAAAAATCATGGAAAGGTTTTATTCTTAGGCGAAAAGTGCAAATATATAAAGAATTATTATCATAAATTAGGCTACAATTTTTTTAATTTTTAATGGAAATGTAAAAAAAAATAGCCTAAATTTCTTTAAAACTTTTAAAATTTAGCCAAATTGGCGAAATTTCGCTTAAAAAAACATTGATGATGCCTTAGGAGTCGAGTACAAACAATCTATTGTTCAAATATTAATTAGGCAATCAATGAGAGTTGTGAATGCAAAGGAGAATCCATACCTTCATACTTACTCACAGACGTCAAAACAATGGCGACTTGAAGTCATAGGATTGGTGACAATATTCGTAGCATCAACAACGAGTGTGTGTAATGGCATGAAACCCGTTGATTATCATCAAGTGGCAGAACCAAATCAAGCTGTGCGGATTCGTAGCAATCGACAGGGTAGAACATGGTGTGGGGATCCACAACAACCATTGGAACAATGCTCGATGATCCATATCAATCGATAGAGTAGATATGGCTGAAGGATTTGTGGCAATCATAAAAAAGGATCCATAGCAAATGATATAGTTGATCATGATCCATTGCAATGGTGGAATAGAGAAATCTTTGTCAATTGCAACAAATATTGGATTTGTAGCAAGTGATTGGATCCATAGCATGAAAACAATCAATGTTTTTTTCATTTTCACTTTTCTCTTTTATTGTTGCGAATGTTGTCTGCTAGAAAGCTCATTTTCAAACATATTTGTTCAACCATTTCTCGAAAGGTTTTCATAATTGGAATTATTTGTTGCTTTTTATTTTATTTTTTAAATACAATTGAGAAAATCAAGTCGTGGAAAATACAAGTGGCATATCCACTGTACTAACAATCTCCAAATCTGAACAAATAACAAGATCTCTAATGAAATCATCCTTGGACAATGGCTTCTGATATATCGTGAGTTGATGACCATTAGCCATGAGAGGTATCCAATCTTCATTAATGGTACGTATCTTTACAAAACCCTTGTCATAAATAGTATCAACCTTGTATGGCCTTAACCAACAAGTGCAAAACTTGCCTTTGAAATCTTTGAACTTGGAATCATATAAGAGGGCCCAATATCCATCCTAGAATTTCTTCCTCTTGATGAATTTGTCATGCCACATTTCTCTCTACTGCTAAGCAATAGTGGTTTGGTGCAAGGCATCCTAACAAATGTAATCAAGTTCATTGATCTAGTTCATGTAGTGCTTTTGAGCTTTTGACGGGTCCAATCGTTGTTGCAACGGAGTTATGAGTGTCTTTACTTGAAACTCAATGGAAAGTAATACATGATTACCATACACAATATCATAAGAGGTGAAGCCTGTGGTGTTTTACCAACTACTACAGTAATCCCATAGAGCTTCTGGAAGCTTGTTGGACCAATCCTTGTGATGAATCCACATAGTCTTGGTCGGTATGGATTCTAGAACTTTGTTGGTGACTTCCACTTGCCCATTGGATTGCGAATTGTACGGTGTAGATGTCCTATGCCAAATCTAGTATTGCATTGTGATGGCCTAAATGAGTTTGGAAGAAAAATAAGTTCCCTAATCTATAACAATTTCTGGTGGTACACCAAAGTGGACAAAGATCTCCTCATAGAGAAAATATGCCACTACTTGTTCTGTAGCACTTGCCTATGCTTTGCATTCAACCCATTTGGTGACATAGTTAATGCAAACCAATATATGAGCTTTCTACCTAGATGGAGGGTTGATGGGACCCACAAAATCTAGAGTCCTTTCTTAAAAGGATCCGCCATGAGTTGAGTTTATAGTGGCATCTCATCATACTTAATAGGTTGTCCCATTCTTTGGAATCTGTCACAGCTTCTCACATACTTCATGGCATATCGAAAAAATGCTAGACCAATAATAGACTAGATGCAACACCTTATCCACAATATTTTTATTAGCAAAGTGCCCTCCAAAAGGTTAATTATGACAATCTTTTAGGATGTCATAAATCTCATCCTCTTGAATACAACATCAACTTATGAGATCCATCCCTATGCAAAAGAGGTAACCTTGAATCTAGGAGTACATTACATTCTGTTTGATAATCTTTTGTCTTTCCTTTGGTGAGAGATATGCTAAAACGTTTCCTACAGCTAAGTAGTGAGCAACATATGCAAACCACAATGTGTTAGAAGATAATGTGAATAGATAATATGAGGAAAATAATATCCGATAGGAATGGCATCCATGTCATTGGTAAGTCTAGAAAGGAAGTCAACACCGTCATTCTTCCTTCTATGCTTATCAATGATGGTGATGTCAAACTCTTGCAACGATAATAACCACCTACTCACTCTACTGTTAGTAATGGGTTTATTCATTATATAAAAAATGATAGAATGATTTGTATGTACAAATACAAGATATCCATTGATATATCACTGATATTTTTTAATAACATGCACCATGACAAGAAATTCCATTTCAGTCTTTGTGTAATTCAACTCTGTAGGAGCAAGATTTTTGCTGATGAAGTAAATTGCATTAGTATTTTGTTCGTCTTTTTGTCCAAGGTCTGTCCCAATGGTTGTGTCTGAAGTATCTGTGGAGATATGAAACGGCAAGGACCAATTTGGTCCCCTTAATACTGGTGCTATAAACAACTTTTCTTTCAAGGCTTCAAAAGCATATTGACTCTAGTTAGTGCAAGAAAATTCTGCATCTTTAGAGAGTAATGAAAACATAGGGAATGCAATTTTTATAAAATTTCAATAAAGCGATGATAATAACTAGCATGCCCTAAAAAAATTCGAACATATTTTTTTGTTTTTGGAACAAGAAGATTGAATATTAATTCATTTTTTGTTGGATCCACCTTGATTCCAACAGAAGAAATATGGTGTCCAAGAACTATCCCTTTAGTATGTAACATGTGACATTTCTCACAACTGAGAGACAAGCTTGTTTCTTTACATCGATTGAGCACTTTCTCCAAATTAACCAAATCTTCATCAAACGTGTCACCATAAACTATAAAATCATCCATATATACTTCTACACAATCATGAATCAAATTTGAAAAGATACAAGGAACAATATGTTGAAATGTAGTAGGTGCATTACATTGACCAAAGGGAAATACTCAATAAGCAAAGGTTTCCCATGGGCATGTAAAGGTGCTCTTATCTTGGTCCTTGAGGGCAAGTTGGATATGATTATATCCATCAACTTATCAAGGAAAGAGAAGTACTTCTTTCCTGCTACCATATCAAGGACTTGATTGATAAAAGGTAGAGCAAAATGGTGTTTTGAAGTTGTTTTTTTCAGTTCTCTGTAATCTATGAGAATCTGCCATTTTCCAGTTTTCTTAGGAACAATTACAATAGGTGAAACCCATTAGCTATTAGAAATGAGATAGATGAAATTTACATTTAGTATTTTTTAAATTGATCCTTCACTATCTCACATAATGTAGGGCTCATTTGACATTGAGGTTGTCGAATAGGTCAAAAATTATCTTTGATATAAATATGGTGAGTGCAAAGATAATGATGAATTCCCTTCATATCAATATACTCCCATGCAAATGCATCAACATGCTTCTATAACAACTCAATTAGCTATTTTTTTGTGAACCTTCTATCCTAGGATTGATATTGAATGGTCTTCCTAGACTAATTTCTATCAGCATACTATTTGTTTTAGATACAATGTAGAGATAAGAAGGCATATACTTGACTTTTGATGATATAACAAAGAATGAACATCCATCTTCTAACATATGCATGATATGATTGGTAGGTGAATAAGGATCAAAGATGAGATCACAAATGATATCATCTTTAGTGTTCTCTTTAAAAGAGATAGCTAAGTCAATTGTAAGCAATAGTTGAACATCTTTATCATCCATGTCCCCATTCCTACCCACATGGACATTTATTGTTCCAAGCTAGGCTTGGAAAGAGGATATAAAGTGAGTTTCTTGGTGGAATTTCCATGGGAGATAGTCATGTCTCTAGATCTACAACCAATATAGGCATATGCAGTGGCTAACCATGGCCTACCTAAGATCTAGGGGTAACCTCGAAGGTTGGATTTTGGTTGCAGAACAATAAAATCTTCTAGATATTCTTAGGAATCTAAAAAAATCACCACATCCTATAGGATACCTTTACATTTGACAGTGGATCGATCAACCATTTGGAGAACTGTAGGAGTTTGTTGTAAGTTAGTCAATTTGAGCTTCTCTGTAGTCTCCATAGTCATAACATTTATGATAGCCCTAAATAAATTAAGGTATTGGTAATACATATATTGATAATGTAAACATCAACGATAGGGCTACTCGGATCTATATACTTGGTAGTGAAAATCTTCCCAAGCATTAGATTTGCTAATTGAATGATCACTTGGAAAATTGGAGGATCCTTCTTCTTCCTACTCGACTTCTTTATACATAACTCTTAGACAACTTTGGCATAGATGGACACATATTTGATGGCTTGAAACAATGGGATCTTGACAGATACATTCTTTAACTCCCTAAGGAAGTCAAACTCGGATTGGTCAATAGGTTTGTCTATACTTAACCTCTTTGGATTGAAAGGAAGTTATGCAGCCCTTGGTTACGGTTGTTTTGAACTTTTAGGGTAAGTAAACTGTAGAGTATTTGGATGATGGTTGGTAGATTGATTTTCTATAGGTTCTTTTCCTACTTGGTATTAAACTTTGTCCTCTCCATCTTCCGAGACAATCAAATAATTTTTATTATTGATAATTCTCCTTGATCTTAAGTGAATGTCCTGGCAATCGTTAGGGGAAATGGAACAAGTAGGAAAGTCACTCAACTCAATAGTGTAAGTGGGTATAGTTGTTTTATTATTTAGGTTAAATATGGGTTGTGCAGGTAGTTGTGGTCTCAATGGAGGTTGTGGTCTCAATGGAGGATTGCTAGTAGATAGTTGTAATAGTTGTTGTGGTTGAGGTAATTGAAACTATTGTTGGGGAAACTACATATTTACTTGTTGTTGTTGGGCTCCAAAGTGAGATCCTCACCAACCTTGTCATCATTGATAACTTTGGATTGACTAAGGTGGCCATTGTTACTAAGAAATGAAAGGAAACTAAGATTGAGAAGGTTATTGCATTTGTTGGTTAGTACAAAAAGCATTACATTATTGAGAAGGATCTTGAACCATACCTAGTGGTTGAGGTTGCCAAGGTCACTTTTGGGCAATGAAACAAATATGATCAGTCTTTTCATTATTTTCTTGATACACACATTTCAATCTAGGCAAAGAAGGGAAACTATTGGTGCCATGATTTTGATAAAAAATGTTATAGACTTAAACATTATTCAATGGGCACTCCCTCAAGGGGTGCTTGTTCTTGAATTTGGAGAAAAATATGGATAATTCCCACTCATTTCTTCCTGCTTCTTCTTAACATGTAGTTTATCAAATTGTGATCTCAAAGAACTAAGAATATCAATTTTGAAATTTTCCAAAAAATCACCGATTTCAGTGCGAGTAACTCCTCCTCCACATGACTTAGCAATTATGGCAACAACATCTCTAGGACCTTTCCCATGCTTTGAATTTCCACACGAGTATCTTCTGCATAACTCATGATAACCCTCAAAGGACATCTCCAACCAAACAACAATTTGATAACCAACTTGATGTTTCCATTTAATTCATAATGGAATCATACATTCAAGACATTCTAGTGCATCGACTGTAGGTTCTGCAACAACATGATGAGTTCATAGTTTTGTATCAAAGGTGTTTCCTACTTCCACAATAATGAGCATGTAGCAATAAGGAATATAGAGGCTGGAATGTGCAGATCCGTAGCAATGATTCTGTAATAATGGAAATAGGAAATGTAGTGGTTGGAATTTTGCAGATCCATACCAAAGGTTTTGTGGCAATGTGAATAAGTCAATTGAAACTCGGATATGCAACATACATAACATATAACACAATTTGTAACAATTTCCAATTTGCAAGTTAGATACAAACTATACAAACTCTTCTTAATACATTAATAGAACTCAATGAAATGACAATCGGTGGATGAAAGAGTACCTTCGAGAAAATGTACCATCTTTGGTAAGGAAAGGATCAATAATCATGGAAAAAGGATGTAAATAAAAATGAAAAACATGGTCAAAAGAATGTCAAAACAAGGTCCCATCATCCAGTTAGGTGTACGTATCTCCTTTGGCCTCTTCAATTTTGTACCATTTATAGGGTAAGTCATCCAGTGTATATGGGAACATGTGTGTTCAGACTCGTTCATCTCTGTATCCAATTTTCTCCACTCTTTTTCATAGTCCTGAGTATGGGCTTCTAGGTTGACCTTGGTTTAAATTTTACTAAATTATCCATGGTGATAAATTTCTTCCCTCCAAATCATTCAATGAAGTACATTGTGGACATGGGTCACATATGCAGTTAAGGTGCATGAGTATCCCACCATCGTGTGACTTGACATGTGAAAAACTACACCAAGCTCTATAATCGACCCTACTCGCCAACTATTTTCGACACTTTGTCGACATGGACTATAGGTGACTCATGTTATTTAAATCTCAAGGGAGGGATTGTAGTTGATTTCAAGTCTATGTGTAGTAGACATGGATATTGTCTAATTCTTTTCTCACATACAGTGGGTTCTTCTTTGATTGAAATGCAAGATCAAAATCTTTCTTTCGATATGGCTTCCAATGCCCAACATTCCCTTACTTTTGATTTGTAATTCCCCATTTGCCACTGGGTATTAGACATGGATATTGTCCAATTCTTTTCTCACATACAGTGGGTTCTACTTTGATTGAAAAGCAAGATCAAAATCTTTCTTTCGGTATGGATTCCAATGCCCAACATTCCCTTACTTTTGATTTGTAATTCTCCATTTGCCACTCGTATAATTCTATGTCAGAATTTTGACCCACAAACAAGGGTTAGCCATACAAAAATTGTCCTCTAACATTTGGTTCAACATTGTATTTTTTTCCTTGGATTACCTGATAAAGTTTTCTTACATCGCGTTCTTCCTCCCAAGTTTCTGACCAAGGTTTCCAGTCTCTAGGATCCAATGGTATAATAATCCTTCTACAATTCCCTTTCCGTTTTATTTTGTCTTTTTCTAGGAAAATCATTGCCTTCATCTTTCGATCCCATGATCGACTGACCAATGCTAAATATGTGGGAATACCCTTGAACATGTTAATAACTTCAAAATCTACCACAATTAGTATGCCCATAATTATTGTTTTCACGCCTTTAATATACCAATTGGTTCTACAAATCTTTGCCCTGCTAACTTTAATAAATTATTGGACTTGACCAAGTCAAGTTTGCTTATTCTAATCTAGGTTTTTCTGAGAGAATGTTAACTTGAGATGCAAAGTTGAAAATCACCTATGGAATCATAAAACCTTTGACTTCCAAGCCAACTTGTGGATCACCCTCATCATGGAATCTTTCTTCTTGAGTCAATTGGCACAATTTTTTATATGTTCTCCATTCTTCTTTACATTCCTTAAGAATATTCAATATAGTTCCAACAGTCTAGAGACTGACTCTTCTTGTTTTAAAAGATTAAGGAATTCGTCGAGGATTGCATTCTTCATACCTTCTTAGTATCTTCTATGTCGGTGAACCTGTCAAATTTATTCTTCTGTAATAACATTGAACATACCAACAACTTCTGTCACGATTTTCCTTTCCTTTGAGGATATATATACTAATTATGTTTTCTTATAGTTTTTATCTAAGTTGTTTTGCTTTCTTTCTTTGCTCCCAATCTAGTAACTACATTTATGCTTTTAGAGTTCAATGCCTTGTGTTTTGGAACACTTTGCAGGAGATTGAAAATTCTCATGTTTGCTATCTTGTCAAGCATGATGGGGCAATCTTCCAAGGAATGATCTCCTACTCCACATATAGTACAATATTGAAGATCGATCCAATATTTTAATGAAAAATATAAGCTGATGTGATCTTCCGTATAGAAAACGTAACAATATTTATTTTTAGATCCTCCTTGATTTCCATACCACTCACGGTAATCCCCCCAATATCCTCCTCGACCTTGATAAACTCCATCACCTCCTTTGCCTGTCTAGGCTTGGTTTTTCTTCGTTGTGTGCTTATGAAAAACCGATTGATAATTAGGTTTATTTTGACCATTATTTTGGCAGTTGACTATGTTGTGGTTTGGTTCCTTTCATATGGAACATTATTTAGGTTTATCATTTTCCAATTTATGCAAACAATCTTTTATGGTATGGTTTGTTATGATTTTACATATTTCACAATAATGTTCGATCTTGAGTAGTCTTACATCAGAGTCTCTATCATTTTCTTCCCAATTCTTGCAATAATCCTTTGTGTGCCCTTCATTCATACAAAAAGTGCACCACAATTCACTTCTTCTTAAGGAAAGTTCTGGAAACGACTTTTACATCATCTCAAGTTTTTCTTTGACTTTCTTATCAAATGAAGGTGTGTTGTAGTCTAAGGGAAAGTATGAGAAGTTACTTTTAGATCCATACATAGAGCAATACACTACACAACATTATGTATATATTCACACAAAGACCTAAGTAGACATATATAAGAAGTGGGAGAACCATCATTGCATTTTATTAGATAACAAAAATAGCCTCTTCCTTTCCATTACATAGCCACACACACACACACACACAGATACATGTTGTACAATTATTAGTCGGTTACATTCTTTAATTGCTTGGTCAGTCGTATCTAACTATTTATTCGACTAACTTCCTTAACCGACTTCTGTAGTTGACTATGTTGGTCGACTATCGGGTCTAGCCAATAGAGGTGACTAGCCCCTACAACATCTCCCCCCCCCCTCTCAATTTGAGCATGCTCATCCTTAGCAAGGGGGGAGTATGTCTATTACATTATTTTTTTTTGACAAACTCTAATGGCACCCCCCGAAGAGGTTTTCACCAGTAGGTTATATCATTTTTTAAAATATTATAATCTCATAATGAGAAAAAGTGATAGAAGAAGAAAAAGATTCCGATGTTGAGCAGTACTGGAATCTCTATGCTTGAATGTCGCCATCTTTTTCATGGATTTCTTTCTGGCTACATTGTCTACTCATGTGTTTTTTCAAGAATCTCCCACTCATGCATTCTTACACTTGGTGGTAGAGGTGTCATTTTGACTTGTACATGTGATTCTTTTGATCCTTCAATGACTACCTATGGAGTTTTTGACCGATGACTGGGAGTCAAGATGTTTGAATCATATGGCATGGGATTGAAAAACTAGAAGGTCTATAGACAATTCGAGGTGGCCTCTAATTATTCTACAGGTTGATGCGACAATCCTCCAAATGTTGTCTAATAAATGCTCAGAGCTATTTGTTGCAAGTGTTGTGCAAACATCTTCCATTCTTCAATGGAGTATTGCACTTCTATCCCCATTGATTTTAGTTTCCCCATAAAATCTAACTTGTCGGTTAAATATGATTCTTGTACAGGAATCAACTCTATGTTAAAGTTTTGTTCGGTTTCCTGAGTTTTCTTTTTTTATTTGGTCTAGGTGTTTATTGGATTTCTCGGTTGTTATTTGAGCTTTGGTTGCCTCTCTCAACCATTCTTTATCTTGTTTTGATAACTCTGTTTCCATCGACTTTTCTTTTGCAATGTGGGTTGAGATCGTTGCTTTACATTTTATGTCATAGGCGAGTTCTCTTGTTTTTCTTAGATCAACAATTATTGTTCTTTGTGCTTTGAGTTTTCTGTAGGTTGAAGAAAAATATGAAGGCGAGTTGCTAAGTACTGTGTTGAGGATTGCTTCCTGTGAGTTGGCAAGTTCTAATTGTTGTTGTACTTCCTTGAATTTTTCATGCTCTGACTGTAGAATCGTTGTTGTTTATTGAGCCAATCCAACCGAATGACTTCTTAATGCTCTGTTGTGTAGCTTCCTAAGATCTTTGTTTTCCCATCTTAGGTGATGGATTTCCCTCTGATTGTTAGCACCCGTGTTTATGACTGCTTCGACCAAAATTTTTATAGTTGTTAGAGGGTCTAAACCTTATGTCGGGTGTTCCATGTCCAACTTTTCTTTGGCGATCAATGTGTAGTCATTCAATATTCGTTTCTCTTTATTTATTCTTGCTATTAATCAGGCACCATCCCTCATGGACCTCTTCCACCTATTTGTTGATTCTTTGGTCACTTCATTATATAAGTCTTGCATCTGCTCATCTGATGCTATTGTTGGGTTGAATACTATTTCTATAGGTTGTTTTGTCGACTCGATTGGATTAAAGGCTCTGAAAGTGATTGCCTTTGGAGTGTTATATTTCTTGTGTATTTGTTGATGCAGGTGAAATCACCCTTTGTTAGCAGTAAGGGTTACCCTTGACAAGAAGTCCCAATTAGAACTTTCACCACTTAAGGAACCCATCCAGAGTCTATCCCAGTAGCCATTTTTAGTTTTGGTTTTACCGATTGCGGCCCGGTCCACCGATGAGGGTTTCCTAAGATAAAGAATGAAATGCAGCTAAGCTAAGATGCATGCATCTAGACTAAACTAAGGCAACCATGAAGTAAAAATAGAACTGACCATGCTTTTGTCAAGGGATCGAGAAGTAGTTCACACAGAGTAATGATAAAAATATGAATAAACAACTGCAAACATAGAATAATCTAGCATTTAAACAATCATTTATGTTTATATGCCTACGAGTTCAGAAAAATATTCTTCAAAGAGCAAAAATAAGAATGTAGCCATCATACATAAGAATAGTCTACAATATGAAATACATTCTTACACAACCCGAGTGATGGGAAAAGCACAAAGGAATAGTCCACAATACGTCCAACACGAGAATAAAAAATCTTTAGAAAAATGCTTGGCCAAACAGACTTCTCCTCATTACTAATTTTATTAATAGTACACGAAAACTCCAAAGAAGGCTCCTCAACTTTAGTTAACACATTATAATTCCTTGAAAGAGTTCTTGAGTCTATACAATGCTTAAAGAGCCCAAAATCCCTTTACTTGGATGCAATCCCCATATTTATTA
>ML789355.1:37639-78557 GCA_009831015.1 Picea engelmannii
TTTCTCAAAGAAAACGTTGTTGATCTTACAAAGTGTTCAATAACTCTATGAGTGTCTTTTCCTTAACTCTTCTCTTCTCTCTAAAATTGAAACAAAGTTCAAATTGTGTAGACTTGCACCTGCTCGATGCCCTCCTGGTAGAGATCTACAAATCCTCAGTAATTTTGTTCTTTGTTCTGTACCTTCTCTACACAGTCTCCCCTCGAGAGTATTTAGTAACTTTGAGGTTCCTCTTTGAGTCTGTAAATTATCCTGGTGTTCCCTCTTGGAACGTTCTTTCTTGAAATCAATTCAAGATTCAGATGCGCACTCCTTGTGTTGTCTACATAGCCTCCAATGTTATGTTGTGCACTCCTTTCACAACATAAAGAACTCAGAAACAATTCCAGCAAAGTCACAGATAGATAATTCCTATCTATCCCTACATATGGAATCTAACACATAGATCTACAACATAAATGAACACACAAATGATGTTCATCAAATACACATAAACACATACAATCATATGCAGGAAAAAAATCTCTCTCTTTTCATTAACATGAATGTCTATTTACAATGTGTACAAAATCTCGGACTGGAACAGAGTCTCGACTCTCTCCTCTCCTTCCTAATCTGCTAACATCCTATATTCCTAATTAATTTTGATACAAAGATATTTTACAAAAGAGGGGCTCATCGATCTCTCCTTCCAACTCACCTACTCTCATTAAATTACATTCAATTATATTCAACGGTTTTCTAGTCCAGATCAGGTCTAGATCTTATCATCCTATCAACCATTAATGGAGACCCTATATCCTATCTTCTCAAAGGCATGGCTTTGGCTCTTCAATCCTTACAAACATTTAATTAAATTAAATACATTTAAAATTTAAAAATGAGGGAAAAATGAGAGGGTTGACACCTCTCCCCTACTTGAATGTGCACCGATGTGTTGTCTAGCTAGAGCATTGCTGAGGTGGAGTAATTCTCCTGCATCATACTCCACTGCTTTGAAACATTCATGAGCTCATGTTCATGATTTCCCCTATTCCAAGGTTGAAATCCCCGTGGATCCTTAAACGTTCTCTAGAGTTGTCCTCATGCTCGCTTCTTTGTTGTTGCTTCTTCTTCTCCTTCCCTATTGTGATGGCATTCTCTCCTCTACTTAGCTTCCCTTTGTTGGTAGTTTCTTGCACTGACCCCAACATCAGCCTCCTGATTTCTTCAATCACCTCTTCCAACCTTTCTGTTGGTTGGCTTCTTCTTTGCAGACTACTTGCCTGCACTTCCTCATTATTGATGGGTAGATCAACCTGATCTCTGTTGTTGTTTTATCCATATCTTGTAGCCTTATCTTCCCACCTTGCTACAAAATCCAATTCTTCAATCCCATCACTGATCTGCTTCTCAATTTCTCCCTCTAACAAATTTGTTTCTTCCAGTTCTCCTGTTGGTTCAGCTCGAGCTTCCTCCAGCTTCTCCTTAGAATATAATTTTTGTCCCTCTTCTGTTGCATGCTTAAGTACTATAGTCATCTCCTGTTCAACTTCCTGGCTGAAATTTCTGAGAAAATATATTGAATTTTCTTCTCCGACAATCTACATGACTGTCTCCTGGCAGCCATCTCCTAGTTCTGGATTGTTCAACTAATCCTCCAGCATCTCCAACTCCTTCTCCCATGGAGTGAGAAAATCAACTGCATGCTCCTTTTCTTCTGTTGGGGCAGACATTAGTATATGCTCCTTCTCCTTCTCCTCCTCTATGACATCCACTATTGGTTGTCCTTCTTTTGTTGTTACATCTGCAAAACATGCTCTAGCCTCAACTTGGATACTTGGTAGGAATATCTGAATTGCCCCAATGACTAGAAGGCATTTCTGATCCTCCTCTATTAGCATAAATAGTTGATCCGAACTCATTTTTGAGCTCCTCTCTTCTCCCTTGCCCACCTGGAAATATGGGATTTTTCTCCTGCCCTCCTAGCAGTCTATGAGATCCTCCAATGATCCCATCTCATTGAGTAACTTGGAAGCTTGTATTTCCATCACTTCCCTCTTAGTATCCTATGGGATCTTCTGATCTCTTCTCTTCCTCATCACTAAGGTTTCTCTCAAGTTCTAGTTCACAAATTCAAACCAGCTCTTGTGTGTCACTTAGGGTTTCAACATACCTCAACCACCTCCTCAATTGTTGGTGCTGTCTTTTAGAAACTAATTGTTGGATGGGCCATTTCACTCTTTTCTTCATTTTCCACTCATACCTCCAACATACCTTGGACTCCTACTGCATCCTCAATTCTAACCTTTCCATATATGCTCGGATTTATACGAGCTCCTTATCCATCTCATCTTTTCTTTTATGTTGGTGATCCTTGCTTTGACCAGTCCTTTGGCTTTCAATATCCATCCTCCTCTTTCTACCTACCCTCCCGACAAGTCTGTTGTATGCAAAAAAAAATTCTTCTCTAATACCACCTGATGGTATCGAACTATTTCTTTCTCTCTCTTGCCTCCCTCTGCCTATTCTCTATAGACAAAAAGTGGCTCTGATACCACCTGATGCAACACCCCCATCTCAGCGCAGTCGGTCGACCTCCCAATCTATGGATCTTAAAATTCCTCAAGCTAAAGAAGCTCTTTGGTTCCCTGTTGGAACCTCCATGAAACAAATCCATAGGACCTCTTGTGAAACCTCACCCATGTGCACTACCACTAGGCGTAAGCTTCCTCCACGTGACCACTAGTTGTGCCCACACACCTATCCAAAAGGCACTTAATGTATTTGGACTTTGGGTGTTTTGATGTGAATCACTCCTGACTCTCCTAATTCCCAAACTTTGAAATAAGATCCTGGAACATGCTAGCTCCTTCCCTTTACTTTCGCTGATGTGACCTCCAACTATGACCTGGGGCCCAACTCCCAAGTGCTTCGGGACTTCACGCTTTGTAAACTTTGAAATTAGTTCATCTCTTTCTCTCGAAGTCTGATCTATGAATCTGTTAGTGTCAGATCAACAATCCACAACCTTCCATGATCCGATAGTCCCGATCTCCTCTGCGAATCGAGACTTCATGTTTCGAGATTTTGGAAGACAACTACCTCCTTTCTTCCCGACTCACGATCTCCAAACTCTACTCATGTAATATCAATGGTCCACAACTCTCTGTGATCAAATGGTCCAGGTCTCTACTTGGCACTTCAAAACTTTGCAAAGTTTGAAGTCAACTCATCACCATTCTTTCGAAGTCTGAACCCCGAACTTCACTTGTGTCAGATCAATGGTCTACAACCTCTCGCAATCCAACGATCTAGATCCACTTTGCGACTTCGTGATTCAGAGGTTTTCAACTATCCTCCTTGCAAATATTTCGAAGTCCGAATCTTCAAACTCTTGGATCTTCTTCCACCTATCAACCTTGACCTATGGCCAAGGCCTTACCTTGATAATGGATGGTTCTGATGGTTTTCAGAACTTCAGGACTCCGTTAGTCCATTCTCTTGTGCACTTCCAAAAGATTTAATTCTTGTAAACTTACCTTTGGATCCATTAGTTGTTGGTCCTCATGCTTAGATCTGACAGCTCTGATCTAATATCCTCCTCCTCTATGAGATCCTCCTATCTGGACTCTGATCTGACAATCCAGATCCTCTCCTTGTAGCTGATCTGACTAAAGTTGTCACTCCTCCTCTTGAGATTTCCCTTTCTCCTGACTTGGAAGAATTCCTAAATGTCAAAGGATTTGACCTCTGATTCTTGTGTGAGCCCAGTGACTTTGGGTCTCATCTGTGTTTATGAAAACGCTATCTCTCTTGAGCTTTGATAATGGAAATTAACCTCGGCCCTGCGGCTCACTTGTGCTCTCCATGCAACTTTGCACAAATCCTCCTTAGCTTTAGGATTTGGAATAAGTCCGACTCTTGTGCACTCTTTTCACTATCTCTTCTGAGCTTTAGCTCACTCAAATATCCAAGGGTATTGTCCCTTCTACATCCTTCAAAGGAATTTCTAGTGATCTCTTGGCATGTTCTGTGCTCATTCTCCTGAGCTTGTCAGACTTGAAACAAGTTCACTTCCATGCCCACTCCTTGCGCTTTGACTGACCCTCAAATGGTTGTCTTTCAACACTTCATCCAAGTGTTGGCCTGGTGCACTCCTTGCACAGGTATTCCTCTAGTGTATTTAGTAACCCTTTTTATGTCCCTCTTGTTCCTCGAAGTGATATATGTGCCCTCTTGGAAACCTCTTGGTCAAAGCACACCTTACTGATATTACAGAGTGTTCAGTAACTATGTGATTGTATTTTCCTTGACACTTCTCTTCTCTTTGAACTCGAAATAGAGTTCACCTTGTGCACACTTGCACCTGCTCGATGCCCTCCTGGAAGAGCTCTATATAATCCTTAGTAATTTTGTTCTTTGTTTTGTGCCTTCTCTGCACAGTCTCCCCTCCAGAGCATTTAGTAACTCTGAGGCTCCTCTTTGAGTCCAAAAACTATACTAGTGTGTCCTCCTAGCATGTTCTTTCATGAACTCAATTCGAGATTCAGATGTCCACCTCCTTGCATTGGCTAAATAACCTCCAACATTTTTTTGTGCACTCCTTGCAAAGACTAAAGAACCTAGAAGGAATTCCAGCAAACTCAGAGATAGAGAATTCTTATCTATCCCTACAGATGGAATCTAATACATATGTCTACAGTATAAATGAACACACAAATGACATTCATCAAATACACATAAACACATACAATCATATGCAGGAAAAAATTCTCTCTCTTTTCATTAACAGGAATGTTTGTTTAGAATGTGTACAAAATCTTAGACTCCAATAGTGTCTCCTCTCTCTCCTCTCCTTTTTGATTTGTTAACATCCTATCTCCCTAAAAAAATTCTATACAAAGATCTTGTACAAAATAGGGGATCCTTGAGCTCTCCCTCCAAATCACCTACTCTCATTAAATTACATTGAATTGCATTCAATGGATATCTAGTTCGAATCAGATCTAGATCTTATCATCTTGTCGTCCATTAAAGGTGACCCTATGTCCTATCTGATAAAAGGCATGGCTTTGGCTCTTCCAACCTTCTAAACATTTAATTACATTAAATACATTTGAAATTTAAAAATGAGGGAAAAATGAGAGGGATGACACCTCTCCCCTCCTTAAATGTGCACTGATGTGCTCTCTAGCTGGAACTTTGTTGAGGTGGAGCAATGCTCCTACATCACACTGCCTTGTATTTCGAAAGGAGTACTCAATTTCTCTACCCAAAATCCTAATTCTAGAGCCACCCATAATTACTCTATTGTTGAGGATCTGGGTCAAACTCCTTATGCCATGTCAGCTCTGGAGGTAATCCAAATGTGTCCCTCACAGAGAAATGTCTTCTTATCTATGCTAGGAGCTCTATATCCCAATGGCTCAAAAGTTATCAAGTTTGACATCATAGATGTGAAGCCTCTCTTTCCTTACCATATGGAATTCCAAATCCACGTGGGTTACTTGAATTATACCATCAAGCATATTGTTGTTGATGAAGGAGTTGCAACGTGTGTGATGTCCTTGGTCTGTTGGAAATCCCTCAGATCTCCGACTCTCTCTCAGTCTCCGACCATGCTGACTTCTTTTGATGGTCGTTCCTTCTTCCCTCATGGTATTTTTCCTTCCTTTCTGGTCCAGTTAGGTGGGAAGACAGTAGAGGTGAATGTCAAGGTGGTTGATGTGCCCCTCGATTATAACTTGTTACTAGGATGCAATTAGACTTATGCTATGACTGTCTTCGTATTGTTCGTCTTTCGTACTCTTTGTTTTCCTCGTGATGGGAATATAATGATGATCGATCAATTTTCTTTTGTGTATTCTATCCCCAGTGCATCTGTTGGACCATCAATCCCCGTGGTTGAAAATTCTCATCCGACAACTGAGAATAGCGATGTCAGAATGTATTCATCCCTTATGGGTACCTTTGACTTCATGGCACTGGTTCACAATATTTAGGCCATGTCCAATAGGCCCGTTTTGTTAGAGAAGTTTGTTCCTTTCCACACTTCCTATTTTAATGATCCTTGGACCCAACCTTTCTTGACTATGTATTGTGAGGTTCAATTGCATGCTGGAATGGCCATGCCACTATCGAAAATAAAGATAGCATATCAAGCTATTCTTGAATCTTAAGCCGATACCGATCCTATTACCTCACAAATGGACAAGGATGATCCTGTTCTCAATCCCATGTGGGCTACTTTGTCATATTGTTCACATGACTTCCTTGATGAGACTTTTCCCTTGGATGAAGCTATCATTGAAGACATGAATGGTTCTAACAAACCTTGGGATGATATGCATCATCACTCTTATTTTCTACCAGAGCTTGCTAGAATTGAACAAGATGAATTTCAATCTACTCTAAGTGAGATACTTAGTCACATCATAGTTCCGCTTGATACACATGACATTTATGTTGAAGGAAATATGGAAAGTATCTAACCTACCATCACGATCAATATCTCTCATACCCTTGGAAAGATTGAAAATGTACACATTGTTGTCGATTGTTCACTAGAAAAAATCCTAATCTACACCGAACTCTTGAAGGAATTTCAAGATGTATTTTCTTGGTCATATGAAGAGATGCCAAGAATTGATCCTTGAATTGTCGAACATGAGATTAAAACTTACCCAGATGCTAATCCTATTCGACAACGTCTTAGATCCGTCAACCCCTGGAAGGCCCCTGCTATTAAGGAAGAGGTAGAGAAACTGCTTAATGATGGCTTTATATACTCGGTTCCTTTGAATGAATGGGTATCCAATCCCATTCCTGTGAATAAGAATAAAGGAACAATCCATGTATGCATGGATTTTCATGACCTGAACAAATATTGTCCTAAGGACAACTTCCCAAAACCTTTCATCGATCAAATTCTCGACGAGTGTGCGGGAAGAAAAGTTTTTTTTTTTCATGGATGGATTTTCAAGGTATAACCAAATTCAAATTAAACCCAAGGATCAACATAAGACAAAATTTGTTTGTCCTTGGGGTACTTTTGCATACTGCAAGATGCCTTTCGTCCTTAAAAACGTTGGAGCAACCTTCCAACATGCTATGACCTTCACATTCCATGATATTAAGCATATACTCGAGGATTATCTTGATGATCTTGTTGCTCAGTCTTGTAAGAGAGTGAATCACCCTAAGCACCTTCAACTAGTTTTTGAAATATGTCGTCATTATTGAATCTGGTTGAACCCTCATAAATTAATAGTTTCTGTTAGGTTTGGACGTCTTCTAGGATTTTTAGTCTCTGAGAGTGGGATCATGGTAGATATGTTAATGTTTGAGGAAATACCTAGATTGCCTCCCCTGCGTACTATTTGACAAATTCAAGGTTTACAAGGGAAATCTAGCTTTTTATGTCGATTTATAGTGAACTATTTCAATATTACTAATGGTTTCATGCGTGTTTTGAATAAGGAAAACCATTTTATCTGGGATGAGAAATCCCAAGAATACTTTGATGCTTTCAAGAAAGCCTTGGTATTGATGCCAGTGCTGAAGACCCCAAATACAATAGATATTACCTGCTTTACATCGCCATGTCTGAAGAGATGATTGGTATTCAATTGGTTTAGGAGGAAAATGAGCTCCATGAGCACACCATCTGCTATCCTACTCGAAACTTAGTCGATCCCGAGCTCAAATATTATCACGTTGAAAATCTAGATTGGTTGTCGTTCATGTAGTTCAATGATTACACATCTATATATTTCTTTTCAATACTAATATGGTTGTCGATGTCAATCTATTTCAATATGTCCTTACCAGGCATATCATAGGGGAGAAGTACAATAAATGGATTTTCATTTTACAAGAGTTCGATCTCGATTTGCATCTGCAAAATCCAATAAACCACTGGCCTTTTCAAAGTTAACATCCGACTTCCCACGATCAGATGAGGATGTTATTCATGTTGATTTTTTTGCACATGAACACATTTTCCTTTTCTCGTCATCTGACCCCTAGTATGGATACATTGTTCTCTATCTTCAAACTTTGAAGTTCCCTCAACATCTTTCGCAAGATGAGCGATGACATATAAATTACCAAGATAAGAATTACCTTATCGTCGATGACACTCTGTATCATCGAGGAATAGACAATATATTTCATCATTGTTTAACTCAGAAAGAGGATGATTCAGTTCTAAACGATTGGCACAGTGGGGCTTGTGCTAGTCATCTATCTGGGCTTGTGACACCCCCAAAAAATTTGTGAGTCAGTTATTTTTGGTTGTCTATATTTAAAGAATGTGTTGAAGTGGTTAAGAAGTGTCACCCTTGCCAGGTGTTCACTTAGAAATGAGCTCGCAACCATCCCCTCTATATCCAGTCATTATCGACGGTCCCTTCGTCGGTCCCTTCACCAAGTGGGGGGTGGATTTTGTGGATTGTAACCCAAATTTGGTTGGGGGTAGTCAACACATTAGCATGTTCGTAGACTACTTTACTAAGTGGGTTGAAGACATTCCTACAGTTAAATCCGAAAGGAAGACTGTCGCCTTATCCGTATTCAATCAAATTATCTCCAGATTAGGAATCGTGAGTGAGATTGAAACTGATCATGGAATTCACTTTGAGAATGAAATGATGGAAGAGATAGCATCCAAGCTAGGGTTTAAGAATGTTAATTCTTCCCCTTATTACCCCTAGGAAAATGGTTAGGTAGGGGCCGTAAAAAAGTCTCTCAAGACCATTTTGTAGAAAACTGTCAGCTAGAGAAAATATGACTAGCATATCATGATATGTCCCACACTCTGGGCATACTGAACCTCGGTCAATACTTCCACTAGATTTTCTCCTTTCTAGTTAGTACACAGTGTGGAGTCAATCTTACCTATTGAATGATAAATCCATTCACTTATATTGGCAGTTGCACTCCTACCTGACACTTTCAATATCGAACGATGCCTTGTGCACCTAGAGAGCATTGACGAGCAGCGTCGAGACACCTCTATGGCTATCAAAGTGAATAAAAGATGTTTCAAGGTCCAATATGATAATTTTGTCTATCCACATTCATACACTGAGGGTGAATTGGTCCTTTTATATGATCAAGCCAAAGAACCACTGGGGGTCGACAAGTTTAAACCCATGTGGCACGATCCCTATATCGTGCGACATGTCTTCGAAAAAGGAGACTATGAATTAGAATATTATGAAGGGAACATGTTGGTCGAGCCCAGGAATGGGCTCTACTTGAAAATATCTTACGCTTGAGTGCCAAACTTGGGCATAACTCTTTGTATACTAATGTAATTTAGTGTATATATATATTCCCCTTAATTTTGTCTTCATCTTGCTTATCAAGTTTTAACTTCGTTGGCAAATGTCAATGGAGTCTTCAGCCTACTTAGGATTCACGGATGGAGCCAGTCATCATAAAGGGAACTTGGCTTCTACCGCTTGGGTTGTTTACTCACCCGAGGGCCTACTAGTGTCTTTAGGTGGTGTATGCCTAGGGCCATCCACGAATAATGTGACCAAATATAGTGTCATTATAGAACTTTTACGCAATGCCATTATGCACGGTATTTTCTCTTTGGAGGTTCCCCTGCATTCCTAGTTAGTAGTATGTCAGTTGAATGAAAGTTACTTTGTGCATGATCCTACTTTACTCCAATGATTCCTACGAATACCCCTTTTAGAACGAAAATTTGATTTTATTACTTATCATCACATACCTACGAGTTCTAATTATGTGTCTGATGCATATGCTAATTTCGTTTTAGATTGGAATTTGTCACATAACTAAAGAAAATAAAACATCCTCATCAATGTACACTTTGTAGCATAAGTAAATCTGAATATTCATGTTTTTATATATTTCAAAAAATATGATGTTTATAGTACAAAATTGTGATTAACACCCTCAATACACCTATACAGCCAATAATACAAGAACCATGACATCTACTCCTGTGGCGCTATATGTGTGTCATGATAAAAAACTAAGATGTTTTTGATATGCTGAAAGAGTCACACCCAATCTATGGGCATGCCTACCACCCGCCGCTGCATAGCTTATGGTAGATCCTCCACCTGAACCATCAGAATCCTTTGTATCAAACAAGATAGGTTTCCCTGCATGTTTTAAAGGACTCTCTCTACTTCTCCTCCCACCACCTCATCTCCTCGGTGCCTCTGATGATGTCGTGGTATCCCTTTCGGTCGTCGTGGACCTATGTCTTCATCACTTACGTGTCTAGTTAGTACGTGAACATCATCCAGATAAATGACCTATCGTCTCCACCAGTGAAAGAAATCATCATTGTAGGGTGTGGTAACCCTACCCCCCTATCGTCTGATCACCTTGGTCCATCGTGCTATGTTTGGATCGCGAGGTCCTCACAGAATGGTCTCAACTCTAGGTCCCAAACCTGGAACCCACTCGAAGAAAAATCTACACAAGATGGACGGAAACCCAAAGTTCCTCTTACCACCCTATTTGCATTATGTTAATTGGATCTTCATGTTAGCCAGTAGTGAGGTGCAACAGTCATACACCATGCATATCAAGCACTCTATGGAGTATAACATAAGAGGCCTCGATGCCTAGTGCAATGATGTTGATCCTCTGATTCGGGTAAAAAAAAGGATAATGATCTTGAGGCTTAGATTGTTTATCGCTCGGATGGGGAGTTGACTCATGATATTCTTGGTACCTGCAATGCAGTGAGAATCTATGTATACTTCTATATTCATACCACTCCCATCCCCCTAGGCTTTGAGGTTCACCACCTCACCTTGACATGACAACCTCATTAAAAAGTAAATATCCTCGACTTCAATCCTTAATGGTTTCCCATCAAGGTTGAAGCTCTCATTGTCTGGATCCCACTAATCCATGAGAAACTATAGAAAAATCACTTGGGCCCTCATTCCTTTGAGTTCCAAAAACATATACAACCTACATATTTTCAAGGCCATTTGGGATCCCATATCTCTTTCCACAATAGCATCTACCTCGTCATGTTCCCTTTCCGTCCACTCTAGTTCCATCCTTCTAGAGAAACATCACCTTTTGAGTTAGCAACCATCAAAAAAATTGTTTATGGACATATACATGAGCTACAATATTCATATTCATGTATAGGGATGAGTATATGATGGCTTTGTTTTAGACAACTGCGTATACATGACCCGATGAATGGTAGCACATGTACACCTAAACTTTTGATTTGCGCCCTAGATAACTTAAAATTTCAAACCTAAATACAAAATGTAATCCAATAGAAAGGAATAGGAGGGAAGAGGAATTACTTTGTCCAGATGGTCCCTGATTAAGTGACTTGTAGCTCTCGCAATCACCAATTTAAGATCAAAGGTATTTTGGTACAAAATTCACTATTTGGGTAAAAATGTCAAATGACATAGTAAAATTTAGTTTTTGTTATTATTTATAGTGATTTTTACCCACCTTGCATTATTTCAAATTGTATTTTCACCTAATGGACTAATACAACAATGGATTGAGTTGTTTCTTGTAGTTTTCACCAGGGATTCTTGCAGTTTTTAGCGTTATGTCGACCATTCGTAACTACAAACAAGTATTTTCGCTACCCAACATATAGGATAGGTATCCATTACATCATGCACACTTGAATTGTCCTATAACTGTCACTCATATGCCTTAGGTACGAACCGATTTTTTAGCAACGCAAAACCCTCCATATGCTACAATATGTGTCGTTATCAAATGGTAGAGACTTACCAAACATGGGTACCCTAGTTAGATCCTCTGCTTCATTTGATGCCCATGCAAAGATTTTTTTTGTAGGATCGGGAGTCCCCTATAGCTAATACATGAATTTATGCTCAACCTTATTTCTCTCTCATAAACATGTTGACCTATACCTAGAGGACTCCCAGGAGAGTTTGATTTTAGATCTTTTTCGATTCATTTTCAAAAAGAAAAAATATTTCTGAGTGAACTTGTCTCTTTCACACTCGTTAATTGGATTTGAAAGGACGACTATTGGTACAATTTTATCCCTTTTTCAAATTAAGTAGAATAAGATTATGGAAAAGGACATTTTTTGGCATTAAGCTATGATTAAATCTCATGCCCTTGCTTCCAATGTTGATCCTATTGTTGGTTCTCTCTTTGTGTTATAAACCGTTTTCCTCACTAGTTTTTCATCCTCAACCAAGAAGATCCTTTTTTATATACTTTGTAACTTGAAACCCTATACCTAGGAGGGAATATTATCCCAAGTGTCCATCTCCCACATGCACCTCCTTATATTGAGCATAGGTATGTTCCACTATTGGAACTAGTTTTTCTTACTTGTGACACTCATTCTCTCCTTTGTATCATAACATTCATTTGACTATGAAAAAACAAAAAAAGATGGGTGAGAAGGGACTATTATCTTGTTTTGAGTCCACTTGTCATTATAATTTTGGGTTCAGAATGACCTTAGGAAGTTGAGCTTGTTACAGAGAGTTTACTCCCTCGACTAGTTATTCTTCACGTCCCTATGGAGAGTTTAATTGATGCCTCCTGCATATCATAGTTTCATCATTGAGTCTATGCTGCCAGAGTCTTCCATATGTCTCATTCTCTTGTTCAAAGGATGTCTATGAACATGTGTTGACCATTCCTCAGAACTCTTGAATTTGCATGTTGACCATACCCTCAGTTTGTCTCAGAATCACATGATGCAGAAGTTTTATTTCACACCCTAGTCCTACTTTCCTCATTGGTACGTAACCTTGAACCCAAAAATCAACATTTCATCATTGGTCATTTACTGGGTGGTTTCCCTTGTGTTCGACAACAATACATCTATTCACACATTGGGATTCATGTAGTGTCTTGGATGCCATTAGCCTTATTGGTGGTTTCCTCACTTTTGTCAGTAGTTTTCCTCATTGGTTTCTATTTAGAGGGTATTTTTCGTGTACCTCTTTCATTTGGAACATGTGAAAGATGCACAGGGTCATTGGTTCATGAACATGTTCTATGTTCGATTTACTTCAAATCATAAAGCTCCTACTTTGCACTTCGTGCGGAATGATGAGAGATTCCTTATTGTTCTCCTTTCAGTGGGTCTACTTTCAGTGACTTCATCTCATATTTTATGGAGATGAGACATAGAGTCCTATGAGTTCCTAGAGGCTTACAGTCATTAGTGGAAGGTTCTCTCACCATCGACAGTTGAGAATAAATCAATGTCCTCTGATTGATGGATTCTTCAAGTGTTCGACCCAGACTCCTTTATTGACACTTGTAAGAATGTACTTGGTTCCTTGATACCTACTTTCATCATTGGTAGGTTGTGTCACATTTTTTAATGGTATACCTCAATGACCAGTAATCAAATGAAGTCTCATGACAGTATACCTTTGGCAGACTGTGTAGAAGACTTGAAGGCATCAATTTATAGTGACATCTTTCCTAAGTTGTTACTATCGTTTCATGGGAGTAGTACCTGTGTGACTTCAGTGATCATCAGAGATCATATTGTACTCCATTCCATACATATATCATCATATTGAGACTAGTTTTACTGGGCCTTGTTCATGACTATGACAACCTTTGGCATGTAGAAACCTTTGTATTTTCCTATTCATGGCCATGGACAATTGTTGGTATATTTTCACATGGATCTACAATGTAATTCAAATTGGTATCCATGTATGCGAAGTCAATACAGATTGTAATGAGAAACTAGTTCTTCTAGTTGGGTCCCCATTACTCCACTTCTGGGTCTTATAATGTATTTCAGACATGGCAGATACTCCTTTGACCTCACACTTTAGGGGGCATCTATTATAGAAATATTTTCCTCACCCCATTCAATCTTGAACATAGGACCTTTTTCCATTTACCTATGCATACTTGAAGTCCCTTTTTGAAAATACCAGAGCTAAAAAAATAATTTATCCACATATATGTGCCATAACTATATTACAACATGTGTATACACAGGTTGCGCCACTACAAACTGCGTACATTAGGATTTCTTCCCAAAATTGAAAAATAGTGTCAGTTTTTCATGTCACGTCACGAGATCAATGATCCTTTACCTTCCACATATTGGAAATGTTTTGACTCAACCCTTCAGTTCCACTTGAAGGATATAAATGGGCCAAATCCAAGCCATGGAAAAGAGGAGAAATAATTCAACTTTGAGAGCAAAGTCACTCTGGAGAAATTATTCACTTCACATTGAGTCTGCATCCCTTTGTCCTTTAAGTATGAACGCATTGTTCATCCCCCAAGCTCTTCCCTTATTGATTGAGAAATTCATTGCCTCTCTTCTATGGGCTTGCCTTTGGTGGAGGATTGAAGTGGTGGAAGCCCAGCTGGAAGGAACTTAGTTTCTTTGTTCCAAACCGTGTCGACACAAAAGTTTATAACTCATTCAATTCTGTTGATTACATCTTTATAGAAATACTCTTTTCTCATCCAATTAATATCTCACAAATATTTGAATTGTTTTTCCATGGTCGTATTTTTTATGAATGTTGATGGATTATGCTATTGAATGTGCCAACATTATATATTAACACCATATGCTTGCATTGCTTGGTTGTTGAGGACTAGTTGCAGGTATATTTATTTGGGTCAAGTGCTCAATGGTATACTTCATCGAACGTCTGGATGAGGTAGGCCTGTTATCTTGTCTTGTTAGCATATTTTCTTATATAACATACTTGATATTAGAGTTTATTTCTGCAGTCATTTCCGTCTATTGTGGTTTACCCATAGCCATGGAGATATTTTCCTCGTATCAACTGTAGCATTAACTTGGGAGACTTTGTAATGAAGGTAGATCTTTATGTCACAATCTTAGGATCTTATGACATAGTGATTGGTATGGAATGGTTGGAATCACATGATGCGATACTTAACTATAATATGAAACAATTAAGTTTGAAATATGATTTGGGAAAGAGTAGAGTTATTGTAGGATGGAACCAGGGCATGTCCTTGAGATTGATTTCTTCTCTACAACTACAAAAGAGTATGAGAAAAGGATGCAAGGTATATCAATATTATCCATAAACTAAAAGGGTGATGCGGAAGGATTAGAAAACCTTCCTATAGTACAATATTTTTTCGACCTATTTCTAGAAGAGTTACTAGGTTTACCACCTGAAAGAGAGTTGGATTTTACAATAGACGTAAAACCTGGAAATGAACCTATAGCAATAACTCCTTACTGGATGTCAACACCTAAATTGCAGGAGTTGAAAATGAAATTGAAATAATTTTTGTACTTGGGACTTATAGGTCCAAGTTTGTCACCTTGGGGTGCACCATTTATTTTTGTGAGAAAGAAGGATGGATCATGGAGGATTTGTATTGACTATCGTCAATTGAAAAAAAAGACGATCAAGAATAAGTATTTGTTACCCAGAATAAATGATTTTTTTGACCATATGAAGGGAGCGACAATGTTTTTGAATATTGATTTGAGATCAAGATATCACCAATTACGGATTAAAGAATAAGATATCCCTAAGACCGCATTTAAGACGATATTCAGGCACTATGAGTTTATAGTTTTACCATTCAAATTGACAAATGCCCTGGGGGTATTCATGTGTTTGATGAATTGTTTTTTCTGTGAATACTTGGACAAGTTTGTTCAAGTATTTATTGATGACATATTAATTCATTCTCGAATGAAATAAGAACATGATGAACATTTAAGATCGGTCCTATAGTGTCTATGAGAAAACAAATTGTACAAGAAACTATTGAAATGTTATGTTTACCAATCGAAGATTCATTACTTGGGACATATAATATCTAGCGAAGGTATCGTTGTGGATCCAGTGAAAGTAGAGGATATTATGGAATGGAAATCTCTGAGAAACATACAAGAAGTACTCATATTTATGGGCTTATCAGGATATTATCAATGATTCGTCGAAATTTTTTCGTAGATAGCAAATCCAATCACAAAATTGCAAAAGCAAAACAAGAGGTTCATATGGAATGAAAAATGCGTGAAAACATTTCAACTTCTCAAAGAGTTGTTAACAAAAACACTGATACTAAAATTCCTCGACATGGAAAAAGAATTATTGGTATGCACAGATGCATCTAAGGAAGGTTTAGGCAGATGTTTTATGCAATACGATTGAGTGATCGCTTACATTTCAAGGAAATTGAGAAAGAATGAAGAGAATTACACAACGCATGACTTGGAATTATTATCAATTGTATATGCCTTGAGAGTTTGGAGACATTATCTAATTGGAGGAAAGTTGGAATTAAAGAAAGATCATTGTGGATTGAAGCATATATTTACACTGTGTTACTTGAATGCACGACAAAGGCATTGGTCAGAATTACTTAGCGAATACAACTTTGAGATTTCTTACATTAAAGCAACAATGAATAGAGTGGCTGATGCATTGAGTGAGAGACCACACATATTCTTGGTAATATTGCTGAAGACGAATCTTTGAGAATGGATTCTAACTTTACAGATAGATGATGATTGGTACAATGATATTAAGAATAATATTGGAAAAGATACCATGGTGGTACTGAAGTATGAAGGTTATTCATTAGACAACGATGGATTGTTGAGATTTAGTGAAAGAATTTACGTACTACCTAACGACGAATTAAGAAGTTTGATCTTAAGTGAAGCGCACCAAAGAATGTACATGGCTCATCCAGGATTCATGAAGAGGAAGGAAGACCTTAAGACTTTATTATTTTGGAAGGGAATGAAAGAAGACATAGTTAGTTACATGGTGAGATGTCTAGAATGTTAGCAAGTGAAGGATGATCATAGGCATCCACCAGGATTGTTACAACCACACATTATTTCAGAATCGAAATGGGAGGTCATTTTGATGGAATTTATCGTTGGATTGACACTAATGGAAATGAGGCATGATTAAATTTTCGTGGTAGTGGAAACTCTGACGAAGAGTGCACACTTTATCCCAGTATGAACGATGTATCATACACCATACATAGAAAGAGTATTTGTGAGCAAGATTGTGAGATTACATGGAGTACCATGAAGGATCATATCTGATCCAAGATCAGTGTTTAAAGCATGGCTTTGGAACAATTTCCAATAGGGTTTGTGAACAGAGCTAAATTTTAGTACAACATATCACCCAGAGACAGATGGACAAAAAGAGAGAACGAACCAAATTTTGGAGGATATGTTTTGTATGTATGTAATGGATCAACAAAAACATTGGAAATATTTCTTTCCATTGGTAGAGTTCGCTTACGATAATAGTTACTAGAGTACGATTAATGTGACATCCCCAAAAATAAAGTATTTTTGAAATTTAAAATTTGTTGGAAAATTATTCTGTTTTTAGTAAATTCGAATTTGAAATTTTTTTGCCATTTATGGAAATTTCAAATTTCGAATTTGAGAATTGTAATAAATGATTGTGACTGTTGGGTAGGGATGTGATTTGACCCAACTAACTATTTGACTATGACACTTGTATGAGAACAAGATATTTTATATTAATTGTATGAGGACAAACAGAACATCCATGTTAAAATTAGCTGACCATGACTCCATGAGTGGGGAACATGTGGGAACTACCTCTGGGTTGATTTTTACAAGTGGAAAATGAGAGATTTGGCCATTGGCATCCCCTGAAAATTAGGGATTTAGAAAGTTGCAAAAATTCCCAAGGGGGGAAGAAAGACCTATGCAAAAATGATTGTTTGGATATATAGCATATGTGAGGAGGCAGGACACTGCCTGGTATGCTGGGAAAAGGAGACAACTTGTTTTCTTGTTGTTGTGAACACTGTGGATTGAGTGTGAGGAAAGAGTAATCTGCAAGAATGGAAAGGCATTTTTGAGGAGGAGTTTTCCAAGTTCACCCTCATGGACTCATGGTCAGGCTAGGGGGTGAACTGTGCAAGCGATTTTGGCTGCTTTGTTCTACGATTTGGAGCAACATGGTTGTTTCCTTTAAATTCCTGCAAGTTGGTTCAGATATGTTACTCTACTCCTTCTCTGCCTGAATGATTTTCTATCTAATGTGTTGTACTTGTTAGATCTGAACTGAAATAACTTTCATTTTCTGTTTTAATGGTCGTATAGCTGATGTAAGGTACATACTATATCTAAATTTAATTATTTCTATCTCTGTGGGATGGATTAGTTCCAGATGTAGCGAAATTACTAAACTTTGTATGTACACAATAACCTGAGAAAAAAATTGTTCGGTTATACACATTGCGAAGTCAAACCTCTCAAATAGAATAGTTAGAAAACTAATTCCAGAGTAAGTCTTGATGACTGAATTTGAATCTGTTTGAATTTTAGAAATTAATTGAATGTATTCTGAGTACAATCGAATGGATTTATGTGACCAAAGTATAAAATTTCTATAGTTGGGTTTCCTCTATAATAGAGGTAATTCCTATACATCACAATTTCTGGTGTAAGAAATCTAGGCATGAACAGATTGAATCTATATATATAAATATATATTTAGAGTAAGTTTATTTGCTATAAATACAACTTTAGATTCATAAATGAAAATTAGAAGTTATCTACCACTTCGTGTAAATTTAAGCCACTCTGAGTCAATACATTTCCACCATAGATCTGTAACAAATATATTCCTAATTACTATGGGTAGGCATGATAATGAATCACATAATATATCCTCTACACAAAACAAGTGTGCATATACAATTATATGTATGTATGTATTCATAAAAAGTTCCTCCTATACTATGAATATGATAAATATTCGACGGACACACAATCTTTGACTATAATTTAAATAAATAAAAGTTGGAATACTCTAGTTAAAGAAACAACCATTATACTTCATCCATTTCAAAGTGAACACAGTAGGCCAAAGATACCAGTGAAACCATTGTTAAAGTATGGTATACCACTTTCCTTTCTATAACAAGTTAGGCCAATGGTTTAGAACTGAGTTGAGTAGCATAAATGGTAAGTATCATGTTCAAATTTTAAAGGACATAAATACTTTGCCACATTATCATTCTAAGTAAATTCAACCAGGATTGTCTTTCTAACCCTTCAAGGAGAGAAGTATATTACATAATGGACAGAATATGTATTCAATTATATATTCAATACTCATATAGGAAAACTGGCGTAACACCATTAATGGAAGAACGACCTCAAGGGTTTACTCCAACAAATGACACAGTAGACTCAAACTAGTTACAACAGAGTTGGTTAAATCATAATCTCCTTTAACGACTATATAACCTGTAGAGTTAGACGAGATGTGAGAGGGTTCGAAACCCGAATACCTTTTGTGCTAGAGGAAGTGATGGGTATCCGATATTTGCATGGACAGAGACCCTACAAGAAATCAAACCCTATAAACATTAGTCTTTATTCAAAAGATAAGTATCCAAGAAAATTAAATTGCCATAACACTATAAAAAATTAAATCGATGATTCCTTTTCAAAAAGATACTTATCTTGTTGAGACACGGGTTCAAATCCTTACCCCTTCACCTATTATTTGTTTAGATGTTCGGGCCAAGGGAGGAGGGCATGATACCATCTCTGATGGGTCCTTGGAACAACAAGGCCCATCATTAGTGACAATAAAAAGAAGACGAAATGATTTATAGACTCCTCACACAGTATATCGACATGATTAACGAGCTATGTATAATTCAGTTATGAATCAAAATTATAATGAATAGAGATACAAAATCAACAGTAAAAGTAGATTCATCGCGTTGTGGTGTATAAATAATGGAAATAAATCATCATCGTCAAGATTTACATGGCATCATGATACATACGAAATGTTTATTCTACATGACTCCCAGTAAAATATTCAAGATACCCCGAAAAAAAGATATGACAATGGTAATAGAAGGACCAACCGAAGGTCGGGTAAAGCTACAGGATGATGACTCCATTCATTTAGGGAAATAGATAAAAGGAATATAAAAATCTTCCTACCAAACAGAAAGAACCCACATCGTTGAATATACACAGAGCCAACCCATCTTTGTAAGATGTCTTGAGGAAGAACGATATCAGGAATAACAAAACAAGTCGATATACTTATAATACATCTTAGGTATTTTCATAGTGAGAGGCGTATGCTTCAATCAACCCTAATTCCTAAAGGCTTTGTTGGATACTACAGAGGGACCCCAAAATGCATAACCAAAAAGGGGCTACCAACAATCTCGGGGAGGAAGCGTTTCCAAGGATTACGGGGTGATTTTTTGAAAAATGATGAAGAGAAAGTGTCGAAAGGAAAGACATGATAAAAAAAAAAGGGAAGACACTAACATTGAAAAAATACCAGAACTCTTAACCTTTTCCAAAGTTCTTCATCTTCCTTTTCTTTTATCTATATTGACATTGTGTTAAGGAACTTACCAGGGCATAGGGCCGCACCGAGAGTTACATCATGGAGTAACCTCCTTCACTCATAGTCTTCGCCTTTGAAAGGGGGCATGCCAAACCTCTTTGGGAAAACTCAGGAATGAAAAAGAAATAAACCTACCTTAACCCTAATCGGTACCTTATCACCTCGTAGTAAATGTAAGGGGTGCAGAGGATGGATTTCCATGTGACCATGGAAATGTGTTTTAACACTTGGTGTATGAAGCCAAGAATTACATAGGGATTCGTGGGATGGTTTTTTAGTGGTTTTATAGAGCCTTTACTTTTATGACAGTAACACTTCTAATCCACGTAAAGGAGGTTGCAATGGGACACCATCATGACTTGAATTTGAACCAAATTGTTCTTACCCCTCAGTGCAATTTCGAGATAACAGACAAAGCTTAGCTATCAACTTTCGCTCGCCTTTGGATCTCGTACCTGCACTACAATGAACCGTCAATTCTAACCAGATCTTGGTAGTTAGGTTTGATGTTGGGTGTAAGAGGAACCCAACCCAAGGTCCTTCATAATTTAAGGATTGTTTAAAACATTCATGCCATAACTCCATAGGTGTACTTATGTGTGACTTAAAGTCTTGTGACATTATAATGAGCTGCAACATGTATAAGATTATCCTTAGGTGTGTAGCCTATAGGTATTCGAGTATAGATTAAAAAAAGAAGGGGGTTTGCCAAATAGTTTTGGGGATCCTTTCCTTATAACCTCCTAATCATGACACAATTAATAAATCTTGTGGTGAATTAGAGAAATTAAGAGTTTATAACAAGGACTTTGTAATAGAATTTTAAAACAAAGTTATTATAGAGAGTGATGATCAAATAAACATCATGATGGCATAACTAGGACCCTTATTATACCAAGAAAACTATGTAAACACATTTTTGGGGGGGTGGTCAATATGGGGTTCATTACATATGGTATCAGAGCAAAGTTTACAACACTGGGCCTTGAACAGGCCCACATTAAATTCTTGACATATATTCTACTTATGCAAAAACTAGTAAACCTTGATTGTTACAAACATAAAAACTTTTTATGTTTTTTGTCGACTATGCCATCTCCGAACGATGTAGAAATCAGAATGGAAGGAAATCCAGAACAGGGACCTCATAGAGATCTAAGACAAAATAGTGACATAATCTCTCCTACAGAAGTACTAGAAACAATGAGGAATCTTATTGTTGAGTTGTAGGTTTTCAAAGTAGACAATGAGAAATTGAAGAAAGCATAGCAGGAAAAACAATAGATAAATGAAGTCCCACTACACAATACAGTGACCAAGAAAATCCCAAAGGAGGACAACCATGACAAAGAGGTCAGCAAATGCGCCTCCAAGAACTCTGGGCTGGAAACAGAAAAAGAAGACAATTCACCTGAAGGAATACCTTCAACTGAAGACAAAACTAAAACAGACAGAAAAATAAAACAAGTAGACCACCTTGAAGGAGAGTTTAAAAACATTAAACCAGCTACCTTTGATGGAGAATCCAGGACAGGAGAAGAGGTTGAGGCATGGTTGTTAGACATAAAAAAATACTTCTAGCTATACAACTATTCCAACAATATGAAGGGTAGAATGACCATCTACAATCTGAAAGGGAAGGCCATCATTTGGTGGAAAGACCTAGAACTGGCCAAGGGCCTAAAGAAGAAACAGTTGGAATGGTTTGTCTTTAAGAAGTATTTCAAGAAACAGTACCTTTCTGAAAGCTATTATGAAAGGAAAATGAAAGAATTTTATGAGTCACAACTTGGACAAATGACAATGGAGGACCTTATAAATAAATTTTTGGAACTACTAAGGTTATTACCATACATCCGGGAGGATAAGGTTAAAATACAACGATTCTTAAGTTGTTTACCACAGTCCTACAGGGACAGAATTGAGTGACAACCCCAAATCCTTCAGTGAAGTATTTAGGAAAGAGCGAATGTGATATGACCAATATAAACAGTGGGTAGAGTTTCCCAAAGCCTGGAAGGATAAGAAACAAGATCGAATGAACCAACCAGCTCCTTATCGGAATGCAACAAAAATATTTCCGAGAAAATATTTTCACTCCAACCATCTGAATACACAAGACAACAGTAAACTGGTAAATATGGGGATGAAGAAGTTATGGGACAGCCCCCACGAACCATTAAAGTGTTGGGAATGTGGAGAACCTCATCTAAGGAGGAACTGTACACGTTTAAATTCAACAAACAAAGATTCTATTCATAATTTCTAGGAAGCCTCGATGGTGGGTGAAGTGGGTAGAAGCCCGCATCAAATAAATGTAGCCATAGATGTCCGACAAGCTGACTACTAGTCCTCTGTGGTAGAAATTGAAGGTAAAATCAATGGCACTTAAGTTTCTGTTCTAATTGACCCTGCAACTATGTTAAGTTATATTACTCCTGATCTAGTAAAGTCAAATAAACTTAAGAAACTGAAGCACGAAAAATCATGGCTGGTACAACTAGCAATAGGAACTAAAAGGAAAGTAGTTGACTTTATTTCTAATTTTGAGTTCAACTTAGATGGTCAAAATATAAGAACAAATCTGAAAAGCCTACCACTAGGATCTTACGATATGATTATCGAGATGGATTGGTTGGAGCAACACAAAGCAATACTAGATTTTTATACAAATATACTTAACTATAAAGATGATTTTGGCACTACTAGAACAACCGAAGGTATACCAAAACCTGTATCAGTCAGACAAGTTTCAGCGATGCAACTCAAGAAATTTATGTGAAAGAGATGTCAAGTTTATGCCATCCAAGTAAAGAATCTATTAGAAAAAGAAGATAAGCCAAAGTTAGAAGACTTCATTGTCCTAAATGAATTTAGAGACATGTTTGTGGATGAGATACCAGAATTACCTCCTAGAAGGGAAATAGACTTCTCCATAGACCTACTACCTGGTTGATCCAGATTATTTTCGGCAGGAAATGAGATCAGAGATATAATAAAGAAATGCGTAGAGATATCACAGATATTCTATAATATAACATAAATATATCATATATTCAACCATAAACACATAGATACAGTAATGCATGATTTCTATTAATGAAATAAATGTACAGAGACTATAAAAATATAGAGTGAAAGACTCACTAGAATGGTGGCAGCTTATCTCTGAGAAGAGATGTGATGGCTACTCGCATTCATAAGAAGATGATTAAAATGAGGCTCTGAAGGCCTTTTTACAATAATAAGGAATTCCAAAGACTGTAGACATCCAAAAACCTAACCCTAGGAGATGAAGCACCGAAAGTCATGTGGGTCCCGTTTGGGTAAGTGAGAACATCAACTTCCTGGGGTTGTAACTTTTGCATACAATCTCCGTTTTAGGTGTGTGATAGCTCACTGAAAAGGTATCATCGAGGAGATTCATTTTTGGGGATCAATCATGCCTTTGGATATCATTGAGAACATTGATCTCTAAAAACATTCATTTGGGCCCTCAAAATGGCCCCAGAAGTTAAAATCTGCTAAAAATAGTAAATTGCCAAAATTGCTAGAAAACTATTTTAAGCGAGTTGAACAAGGTGGGTGGACATCGATATCCACCTGGATCACTAGTTCATCCCCTATCTCAAAATCACCTTACTGAATGAGTCTACCAGAACTGACAGAATTAAAAATACAATTACAGGAATTATTGGACAAAGAGTATGTTAGACCGAGTGTTTCACCATGGGGGGCACCAGTCCTCTTTGTGAAAAAGAAAGAAGGTAATATACGAGTTTGTATCGATTATAGACAATTGAATAAAATGACTATTAAGAAAAAGTACCCCTTACCTAGGATAAATGACCTATTTGATCAAGTAGGTGGGGCCAAGATCTTTTCGAAATTGGATTTACGATCCGGCTATCATCAAGTTAGGATAAAAGATGAAGATATAAGAAAAAAATCTTTCGAACAAGATTTGAACACTACAAATTCATAGTCATACCTTTTAGACTCACTAACGCACCAGCCACATTTATGTGCTTGATGAATAGTATTTTTAGTCAATACTTAGAAAAGTTCGTACTAATATTTATCGACGACATTTTGGTCTATTCTAAAATGGAGGAAGAACATGAAGAAAACTTAAGAATAGTTCTACAAACATTGAGGAAGCATGAACTGTAGGCCAATTTTGATAAGTGTGACTTTTATCAAAAGAAAATACAATATCTAGGACATGTAATTTCAGCAGAAGGCATTGTCGTAGACCCTGAGAAAATAAAATACATCATAGAGTTGTCGTACCTAAGGATGTAGCGGATATCTGGTCATTCATGGGAATCACCGGATATTATCCCATATTTATAGAAGGGTTCTCTAATATAGCCTACCCCATCACGTCATTACAAAAGAAAGGGACCAAGTTTAACTGGTCACATAAGTGTCAAGACAGTTTTAACAAACTAAAGGAATTATTGACAACTGCACCCATATTGAAGGTAGTAGACCCATATAAAGACTTCACCATATGTGTTGATGCAAGTAAAGAAGGACTAGGTGGCGTCCTAACTTAGGAAGGACTCGTGATTTGTTATGAGTCTCAGAAATTAAAATAACATGAGCAAAATTATGTCACTCATGAATTAGAATTGGAAGCAGTGATACATGCCTTAAAAATGTGGCGACACTACATAATGGGTAGAAAATTTCTACTATTGACAGATAATAGTGGAGTGAAATATCTATTTAGCCAACCGGATCTTAATGCAAGGCAAGCAATATGGCTAGCCTTCTTGAGCAAATTCGACTTCGAGGTCAGACATATCAAGGGTAACAAAAATAAGGTAGCATATGCTTTAAGAAAAAAAGTACATGGGTTATTTGAGATAAATATCAGCAGGGAAGAAAGTGATCGAGAACAAAGAATAAGGACAATAGGTATTAAAAACGAAAATTACACTAAGATAATGGAAGAATTACAAAAAAACACCGCAAACTTAGATAAACTAGATCTAAGTATTGACAAGAATGGACTATTACAATTTAAAAACAGATTTTACATACCAAATTCAGCGGAGTAAAAATTAATAGTCTTGGACGAAGTGAATAAGAAACCATATTCTAGCCATCCAGGATACCAAAAAATGATAAAACCACTTATAAAACTATTTTACTGGCCTAGTATGAAGGGCGAAGCAACAGGATACTTGGCTAGGTGCCAATATTGTCAGTTGGTTAAGGCCAAGCACCAGCATCCAACTATCCTATTACAGCCATTACCAGTATCAGACTGGAAATGGGAGACCTTATCACTGGACTTTATAACAGGTTTTCCTAAAACGCAGAAACAAAATGCTTCTATCATGTTTTTAATCGATAAACTTAGTAAGTTTGCACACTTTATTCCTGTAAATTCTACTTTTAAAGCTATAAATATTGTTGAAATATTCATGAAAGATATTTTTAGACTGCACGAAATTCCTAAAATGGTGATTTCAGATAGAGACGTAAAATTTAGATCCACTTTTTGGAAGGAATTGTTTGCAGGGATAAATACTAATTTGAATTTTAGTACGAGTTATCACCCACAAAAAGATGGACATACTGAAAGGACAAACCAAATCATAGAGGATATTCTCTACATGTACGTAAGAACAAAACCAAACATATGGGAAGACTATCGACACTTGGTAGAATTTGCATATAACAATGGGTACCAAACTTCGGCTAGGTTAAGCCCTTTCGAGGTATTGTATGGAAAAAAGTGTACAACTCCAATTAGCTGGGACAACCTAGCTGACAGACTCATGATTGGACCACAAATGCTCCAAGAAATGGAGAACATGGTAAGAAGGTACAACAAAACTTAAAAGAAGCACAGGACAAAAAAAAGAGTTATGCAGATCAGAAAAGAAGACACTTGGAATTTCAAGTGGGAGACCATGTTTATTTGAAGTTAAAATCCCAAAAAAGTTCGTTGAAGTTAGGGAACTGTGCCAAGCTAGTACCCAGGTTTTGTGGGCCCTTCGATATACTAGCTCGAACTAGACCCGTAGCATACCAACTTGCACTTCCAGCTAATCTAAGAATTCACAATGTATTTCATGTTTATTTGTTGAAAACATATGTTCATGACCCTACTCATATGATTGATTGGAACTTGGTGCAGGTGGAACCATAAGGCTAGTTCTAGGTGGAACCCCTGCATATTATGAACTGGAGAGAAACAACACTTCGGAACAGAGTCATCGCTCAGGTAAAGGTGCAATGGAAGAAGCACTTTAGTCCTGAGGAAGCCACTTGGGAGTTGGAGGGAGATTTTTGTATATCTCATCCAATCCTTTTCCAAGAAAGGAATGAACATCGACGATAGTGTTTTATTGAAGGGGGAAAGGATGTGACATCCCAAACAATAAAGTATTTTTGAAATTTAAAATTTGTTGGAAAATTATTCTATTTTTAGTAAATTCAAATTTGGAAAATTTTTGCCATTTATGGCAATTTTGAATTTTGAATTTGATAATTGTAATAAATGATTGTGACTATTGGGCAGGGATATGATTTGACCCAACTAACTATTTGACTATGACACTTGTATGAGAACATGATATTTTATATTAATTGCAGGAGGACAAATATAACAACCATGTTAAAATCAGCTGAACATGACTCCATGAGTGGGGAACAAGCGGGAACTACCTATGGGATGATTGTTACAAGTAGAAAATGAGATATTTGGCCATTGGCAGACCCTAAAAATTAGGGATTTAGAAAGCAATGAAAATTCTAAAGTGGGGAAGGAAGACCTAGGAAAAAAGGACTGTTTGGATATATAACATATGTGAGGAGGTAGGATGTTGCCTAGTATGATGCGAAAAGGAGACTACTGGTTTTCTTGTTGTTATGAACAATACGAATTGAGTGTGAGGCAAGAGTAATCTGTAGGAATGGAAAGAAATTTTTGAGGGGTTTTCCAAGTTCGCCCTCATGGACTCATGGTCAAGCTAGGGGGTGAACTGTGTAAGCGATTTTGGTTTCTCATCCGTTTCAAAGTGAACATAGTAGGACAAAGATACCAATGAAGCCATTCTTAAAGTATGGTAAACTACTTTCCTTTCTATAAAAAGTTAGGCCAATGGTTTAGAATTGAGTCGAGTATCATAAATGGTAAGTACCATGTTTAAATTTTAAAGGAAAGAAATAATTTTCCATAGATTATCATTATGAGTAAATTCGACCAGGATTGTCTTTCTATCCCTTCAAGGAGAGACGTATATTACATAATGGCCAGAATATTTATTCAATTACAGACTCAATATTCATATAGGAAAATTGACGTAACACCATTAATGAAAGAACGGCCTCAAGGGTTTACTCCAACGAACGATATAGTAGATTCAAACTAGTTACAACAGAGTTGGTTAAATCATGATCTCCTTAAATGATGATAGAACTTGTAGAGTTAGCCAAGATGTGAGAGGGTTTAGAACCCAAATACCTTTTGTGCTAGAGGAAGTGACGGGGATCCAAGATTTGCAGGGACAAAGACCCTACATGAAATCAAACCTTGTAAACATTAGTCTTTATTGAAAAGATAAGTATCCAAGACAAGTAAATTGCCATAAAACTATAAAAAATTAAATCGATGAGTCCCTGTCAGAAAGATACTTATCTTGTTGAGAAATGGGTTCGAATCCCTGCCCCTTCACCTACTATCTGTTTAGACATTTGGGCCAAGGGAGGAGGTCATGTTACCATCTCTGATGGGTCCTCAGAAGAGAAATGCCCATCATTAGTGACAATAATAGTTTGATAAATGAAACCTGTAACCTGAAATAGTACAAACCTTGCTAGAATAGAAAGCAGACGAAATAATTTATAGGCTCCTCACATAGTATATCGACACGATTAATGAGCTAAATATAATTCAGTTATGAATTGAAGTTATAACGAATAGAGATAGAAAATCAATAGTAAAAGAAGAGTCATCGCACTATGGTGTATAAAGAACGGAAATAAATCATCGCCCTCAAGATTGACATGGCATCATGATACATACAAAATGTTTATACTACAGGACTTCTAGTAAAATATTCAAGATACCCCAGAAAGAAGATATGACAATGGTAATAGAAGGACCAACCGAAGGTCAGGTAAAACTATAGGATGATTACTCCATTCATTCAGGGAAATAGATAAAAGGAATATAACAATCTTCCTACCAAACAGAAAGAACCCACATCATTGTCTATACACAGAGCCAACCCATCTCCGTAAGATGTCTTGAGGAAGAACGATATCAGGAATAACAAAAGAAGTTGATATACTTATACTACGTCTTAGTTATTTTCATAGTGAGAAGCATATTCTTCGATCAACCCTAATTCTGAAAGGCTCAGTTGGCTGATACAGAGCGACCCCAAAATGCATAACCAAAAAGGGGTTACCAACAATCTTGGGCAGGAAGCGTATCCCAGGATTACGAGGTGATTTTTTGAAAAATGATGAAGAGAAAGTGTCAAAAGGAAAGACATGACAGACAAAAGGGGAAGACACTACCATTGAAAAAATACCAGAACGCTTAACCTTTTATGAAGTTATTCATCTCCCTTTTATTTTATCTATCTCGACATTGTGTTAAAGAAATTACTAGGGCATAGGGTCGCGCTGAGAGTTACATCATGGAGTGACCACCTTCACTCACAGTCTTCGCCTCTGAAAGGGGGAATGTTGAACCTCTTCGGGAAAACTCAGGAATGACAAAGCGATAAACCTACCTTAACCCTAATCGGTACCTTGTCACCTTGTAGTAAATGTAAGGGGTTCATAGGATGGATTGCCATGTGACCATGGCAGTGTGTTTTGACACTTGGAGTATGAAGCCAACAATTAAATAGGGATTCGTGGGATGGTTTTTTAGTGATTTTACAGAGCCTTAACTTTTATGACAGTAACACTTCTAATCCACGTAAAGGAGGTTGCGATGGGACACCATCATGACTCAAATCTGAACCAAATTGTTCTTACCCCTCAGTGTAATTCTGAGACAGTAAACAGAGCTTAGCTGTCACCTTTCGCTCGCCTTTGGATATCGTACCTACACTACAATCAACCGTCAATTATAACCATAGCTTGATATTTAGGTTAGCTCTCTGGTGTAAGAGAAGCTCGACCCCAGGTCCTTCATAATTTAAGGATTATTTAAGAAATTCCTACCATAACTCCATAGGTGTACTTATGCACGACTTAAAGTCTTGTGGCATTATAATGAGCTACAACATGTATTATAAGATTTGCCTTAGGTGCGCAACCTATAGGTATTCGAGTACACATTAAAAATAGAAGGGGGTTTGCCAAATAGTTTTGGGGATCCTTTCCTTATAACCTCCTAATCATGACATGATTAAGAAATATTGTGGTGAATTAGAGAAATTAGGAGTTTATAACAAGGACTTTGTAATAGAATTTTAAAACAAAGTTATTATAGAGAGTGATGATCAAATCAACATCATGATGGCATAACTAGGACCCTTATTCTACCAAGAAAACTATGTAAATAAAAATTGTTTGGGTGGTCAATATGGGGTTCATTACAATTAAGACAACACCATTTGAGTTTCTTTATGAGCGACCATGTCGAACGCCGTTGAGATGGGACCGACTTGACGATAAGGTCCTGGTGGGAATGAAAGTAATACAAGAAATGGAAGAACATATGTAATTGATAAGACCAAATATTAAAGAAGCATAGGATCGACATAAGAGTTATGCTAATGCACATCGCATTGGCTGTAGTTATGAGGTTGGTGATAGAGTTTTCTTTTGGGTAAAACTGCATAAGAGTTCAATAAATTTTGGAAAGGGTGCTAAAATCTCTCCTAGGTTTTTGAGACCTTTCGAGATAGTGGAATAGAAAGGGCCCGTGGCTTATCGACTAGCCTTACCTAATTCTTTGAGGTGTATGCATGATGTATTTCATGTATATGTATTGAGACATTATGTTAGTGATCCTTCAAATGTTATTGAAATGATTTCTTTGCAAGTAATGGATGTGGGTTCTCTCTTGTCAAAGCTAATCCACATTTTGTACTATCGCATTGGACAACTACGACGTCGAATAGTTTATCAGGTCAAGGTCCAGTGGGACAGCTATAGTCCACACTCAGCTACCTCGGAAGATGCATATGTGATGTGTCAACAATTTCCTTACTTATTTGATAGATTAGACACATAGCTCTATGACATATACATTATTTACTTGCATTTATATATTGTAAAACTTCGGGATGAAGTTTAAAACAAGAGGGGGTGTATGTAACATCCCATTCTAGCGAGCACACTTTTATTGACTTATTTGTTTAGGACACTTGCTTGCAAGTGATCTAGTCATAGTACATTGTGATTTTGTTTCGAATATGGATTATACATGATGATCATAATGTGTTGCGACTTATTGTTATCTGATATATATCTATTGGAAGATGTTATTGATGATTTATCCCGAGTGTGCAGGACACATGACAGATTATGGGTGTTGATGGAATCAATGGACTTCCTTGGACTCCATATTGAATTAGAGAGTGGATTGTAATTTTGTTTGAGTATTTCATTTTACACGCATGTGACATATGTTTGATTATAGTATGATTTATGTATATGGATCACTGAAAGTGTTGTTTTCAATGGATGTAGCCTAACGATGCTTTACAATATAACTCACATAAGGAGTAAAGGGGACATGCACAAAAACCAAACATTTAGGGACATGTGTGGAAGAATCCTTGTCACAACCTACTATCACTCTCGTTGTGGCTCGAATGGTAGATTAATGATTACCTAGTTCGAGAGTTCCATGATGTCGTGAGGGAAGACTGAGACAATCACTCAAAAATATTCTAAGGAGTGTGCAATAATGTAGAGTCCTTATTCCTTAGAATTCCTTAGTCTCTCAAAACGTCGACCGAGTGGAGTGTTGACTCCACGGGTCGGAAAAACTTCCAAAACTAGTTAAAGGCGAGTGGCACCCTTGGAGCATGAAGCTGCATCTTGAAGGGAACGACAATAAATCTAGGTGGCCTAGAAAACATTTAAATGATTAGACCTTGTTGGATTTAAAATAATTTATTAAAAAATGAATTTATTAACTATAAGTCCCAGTAAAAGTCTAATCCTAATATAAAGACTAAGAATAAGTCTAAGTTTAGTTAGGGGACTAAATTGAAATATAAAATAAATTAAAAGAATAGAGACAAATCAAATTAAGAGAAAAAAAGTGAGAAAAATCTAAGATTGGACAGACTGCACGTCTGAGCATGAAAAGAATAAAAAGGGATTTTTAAAAATAGAAAGAAATAAAATATGAGAGAATAGGTGTACACATAGAATGATATCTAGAGTCAAGCTACCACTAGTATAACTAGAAGAAGATTCATAATCCAACTCTAACTAAGATATAGTTAGGAGACACTCATTAAATGAGAATTTGGGGAACAAAGGGACAACTAAGAGAGAAAATAGGAACACATTGGAGAATGTGAGGGAAAATGGATTTTTAATTAAATTAAAAATTGTAATTACTTGTGCATTTTGGGGAGAGTGTGACAAGTGTGTGGGTGAATATTACTAATTGAATTAATTAAAAATATAATTAATTGTGCATGAGGGCATGTCTCATTTGGGATATTTCTATTAAAAAATGGTGTTGAAGGAAAGGGGGGTCAATTATTCTTTGTAAGGTTATGTTGCCAAAATTATTGTGGATTGTGTTTTACTTGTGAGAGTTTGGATACAATATTGAAGAAACAATGGAAGATCTACCTTGCGAGGCAATCTTGGCGCTATTGCATTGTGGCTTTTGTGTGTGGTCCCTTTGCAGCTCAGGGGGATAAGGGGGAAGAAGAGTACCCCTAGCATTGGCTAGGAGGTATCAGCGAAGTCTTGGATTTAGCAGGAAATAAAAAGGAATACATGGTGCAGGTTACAAGTTGAAGATCAATTTCAACTAACAATTTCTCTTTGGTTAATATATTTCCTATTATCAATAAATTGTTGTATTATTTAATTGTATACCTATTTGGGGAACATTAGTCGTACTTGAATAAGGATACTATGTTTGCTATGAAATTGTTATGACTGATTTCTTGAAATATTAAATTAGAAATTCTGAACATTGTTCTTCACCTATTCCTTTGATTATGGTATTCTAGATTGATGAACTATGATTTATTATTGTTGATGCAATGAATTATGTGTGTAATAATCTTGAGTATTAATGTTCAATAAAAATCTATGCACAAGTACGAGATAGATTATGCTTGTGCCTTGAGTTTAAAATTTTGCAAAACCACCCCATTCTTCAATTTGATAGGCGCATTTGTAGTCTCTCATGTGGAAGAAGTTGTTTAAAATTTTTAGAAGTTTATCGTTTACAAAGTCCATAAATCGTGGTTGGAATTTTTATTTATTTCATAATTTGGTAGATCCTTGATTCAATCTAACTAAGGAACCTGAAGGAGATCCTTGTTCTCAAATTTTGTACAAGTTTTGAATTATTATTTTCTTCTGTTCTAAATTTACAGTACACCTGAATGTATATTATCCATCATTTAGTGAGTTGATGAAAAGGTTTTGTGTGTTTTGTTAAAATCCTCTATCTATTACCAAGGGTGACGTATCCCAAAAAATCCTTTTAGTATGATCTTTCTAGTTGAAAAAGTCTAATATTCAATATCAATCGCTCTCTTTTTAGTTGACATTTTCCTAGTCTTCATGATGAGGGCACACATTAGGTATCTTATTTTGTGGTATATTTTAGATAGAGATGTTTTCCTCACTCTTTGTTCCCTAGAAAGCTTCAATTTAAGTATAAGTTACACTAAATATATCTCTGATAGTGAGAGAGATATGTATTTCCCTTCTGGGTTTCTCTTGGGATTCATTCGTTGGTCGGATATCGTTTTCCATTTCTTTCGCATTCTAGAATTCCTTCACAATCCAAGTCTGTTAACAATTCGAAGTTGGTTTCCAATAGTTGTAATTTCATTTCCCTAGTGTCTACAACTATTGGCAGATGTTCTCCACTGTAACAACCCCAACCACCAGCACCTGTCGGGTAACGCTACCTAAGACATTGTATCTATTTTTTTGTTGCTCGGATACCAATTTGTAATGTCCCCTACCCCTCAAGTTGGCACCACTGGGAAACATCACTACAAAATTTCACTGTAATACCATTTTGTGGCAGCCTCAGCCACCTAGGCCAGGCCATGTAACACCACCAACAAACTGCCAAGCTCTAATAGCATATTAATTGTTCATCCTAAAGTACATATATATTACATGCATGATTAATGAAATAAAAGGAAATAAAATATACTACTACCATATGTTGATGACTAAAATTGCAACGAAGCTTTTCCCACAAAGTTTTGTTAAAGCCTATTATTTTAAAAAGCTAATAATACTAGTAGGTGGGACCCCCTTGTAGATTAGAGATCAAGTATGGTTCTATTTAATGTTGCACTACTATTTGACACTTCTTACATGGTGATATAATCTTGGTTTATTGGCAATGGATAAAGCATGTTTTGTGTTCTTCTGCTGCTCTAGGCTCAATTTTTACAATGAACTATGTTATCATTGTTAGCACTGCTATCTGTTATTGGGATCTATTACTAGGAAACCTACACAATGAACATGTTAGCAATAACATATACAAGAAATTGGAAGGAAATAAGGGCAAAATCAATATAAAAGAAAAGTGAATAAATTATTCTATACTAATATGCTACACTATATGCATTAAAAGTATCCTGTTAAATCCTAGCTAACATATGATAGCCATGAGATTTATTGAAGTTATATAGAAACATAGTGGCATGCATTACTATATAGTGGAAATGGTAATATATGAGTGGCGCTCTTGGCAATTAAAGGTTGTTGGTTTTGATGCATGTTTCAAATTGGATGATTTGTTGGATTATTAGCTAGCGTGTACTAAGAGATCAAATGAACTTGAGTGTGGAGGTGGCATGAAATTATTGCACGTTACCCCTACTCCTTCCACTGGTCGCCACCTTAGTCATACTATTGTTCAATTGGGTCTTGCTGTGGTTAGGCTTCGACTTTCAAGATGAAGGGAATCTCTCGGCCAAATCATGTTTTAAGGTGTGTTGATTACAGATATGTCTTTTTTTTTCCATTCACGAGTCTGTTGTAGTTATGAAATAAATATTGGCTAGGATGTATTGATTTGTGCTTTCCTTGAGTATGACAAATGTGCAAAATTGTGAATTTTGGAATGAATTGTTGGTGGATTTCTCTATGATAATGTATGAAGTTAGAATGTATTTGGTCATCCTGAGTGGTTAACAGCCATAAAGGCTCTCTTTCATCCTTTCTAGTTTAGTTGGAGGGTTTCATTTGGTCTTGGGTGGCTGGTTTCCTGCATGCATTATATCACTGAATCAAGTCTTGGTTTTTATGGGGTTTAATGGGCATTGGACTGTTCATTATTTTATTGGTCGTACAATAGGTTTTATTGCTTCTCCTCGGCTCTGCTTCTTATCATCATTGTTAGTTGGTTGGCTGGGAGAGCCATGAGAGTTATACCCTATGTGTGCCAAGTATCATTACAAAGCCCAAATGGAGCCTAGATCCTCTTCTCATAGCTCTCCTATAATGGAATTGGTCACCCTGGCCAATAAGTAAAATGTGGTGTTCTATGTGTTTATACCATTGGTCTCAGAGGTTGTTTCCATTAAGAAGAGTCAACTTTACTGGTCCACAGAAAAAACCCTCACTTACTTAAGTCTAAGTGTTGTTAGAGAAGATTGTTATGGCCTGTCAGGTGTACTATTGGTAGTTATTGATTGGTGGTTTGTTGTTGATAGAGTGGATTTCTATCTCACCTCATTGATTATATGACAGTGGTGTCAGTTTGGTATCTGTTCACTGCAATTGTTATTATACTGAATGGATAAGCTCATCATGGTTAATTACAATGAATTGTTAATTCAAATGCATAGTTGTTTCCTCCTTGAGTTTATTGAATGGATAACCCAACACTGTTTAAAATTGATTATTGTACAATCACGTTTTTCGCTTGATGCATTGGTATGAGTGGTGTTCTATAGCACGAGTTAATGATTACTGTAAATATGTGTTTTAATGGCTTGATGATCATTGGAATCGAATGGTTATGACAGTTCCATCCAATGTATAAGTATAGTTATTAAATTACATTGTAAGGGATGAACCCAAGTCTTACAACAATTTGGTTGATTTGAGCAATCTTGTTCCTATATCCTTGTGTTGGATTCAAAACTCGACATGATAGGTTGAGTAAGTGATACTATGACTGTCTGTTTTAAAATTTTCAAAAGGGAATGCTAGATTGTGTTAATTATGGTATGGTTATCCTCTTTGTATGCTATAGTTACTTTGGGTTGTTCCCCTAGAGATAATCACAGAGTTTTTGAACATGGCTTATTGCAATTTGTTCGATGTTTTTAAAATCGAGCCTGTTGTTGATGCCTCATTGAATTGGGCTTGTACAATCATAGGATTACACTTGCATTGATTGAAGTTTTTTTTAGTTTCTACAACGTAGCATGAGTGGGAGTGGAGACTGTTGTCTGTCCGTTTAAAGGGTGAGTCTGGGTTTTTGCAATCTAAATATGGATTATTTGGTTAATTGTCAACCATGAATGTTTAATGGATGTTATACATTTTAGAAATGCCAGGTACAGGTTCAAGGAAAGTATAAATTCATTACAGTTTTGAAACATGATTTTGAGTGCATTTAATGATTGAAGTAATGTATGGGAAGTGGTGGATTTTGATGATGAACAAAGTGAAAATGGTTACTGTTATGCATTTAAGAATTGTTATAAGATTTTAAATGAAGGGAACATAGCTCCCCTACAGACTGTTGTGGAATCCATGTTATTTTGTTTGATGACTATGTTAAATAGTTAATTATGAACAACGAGCAAGTTAATGCATAGGGTTGGTTGACTTATACACAATAGTTGTTTGGGGTCACAGTGGTTATTTGGTTGTTGTATTTCCTTTAAAATAATAGTTTTATGGATTACTTAATTAATTTTATGAATAATACCCGCTCTATTTTCCCCACCATTATTTCAATTTTCACTAATTACATTCCCATCACCTTGCCACATTCATTTTTCACTCCCTGTTCTAAAATTGATTACAGTCAAGAAGAATTATGTATTGAAGCAATTGAAATCCACAATTCTTAATCGAATCACATGGATTTTTCTTGGTTTGCATTATAGTTGATTGATTATTGTCTTTGAACAGTCACCATGATATTTTCCCCCTCATCTTATCATTTTTCACTCAATACAAACCCCTTGCATATCCCAAGACCCTTTGTTCATCCCCTACTCATTGACAAACAGTTAAAAAATTTGTTTGGATTGGATTGCATGACTCTGATATATTGTTGAGCCAAAATCTATTTCATATTTTTAAAGAGTTATCATGTATGATTATTTAAAAGGATTATTTTCTAATCAATCACACATGCAGGGATGAGCTATTCAAATAAAAGGCTGAAAATAGAGGCCTACTACACCTTTATCAAAGAAAAGGAAGCTATTTTCCCTTCCACATCTTTAGATAATTCTGGTAAACCCATGTCCTCCCACTTGCATTGGAAGGACGATTGTTCTCATATGATCAACAAGATGAGGCTTAAATAATCCACACAACTTAAGGCAGGTTTAGAAGGACTAGAATATGATAATATCAACAAGGGAAAGATTGCCTTACAAATCAGAAAATACAACTTTTGAGTTTTATTTTATCTATTGTTGATGATAGTTGACTTCAGGAATTTTGGATAGCATCTTTTATTTTTGGATATTCGAGTAATATTTTTTGAAAATAATTTCAAATATCATGAGCTAAATTGTCAAAAAGTGAATATGTTGATGGGAGTCACAAGGAGGTTTGTTTATTATGAGCAAAACTAAGTCACGAGGGGTCTCATCGACTAGTTATTATTTATTTATAACCCTTATTATGATAACTACTTTTACCCCTAACTAAAATTTGATTGAGTCTTTTAATAAAATTAACTAGTGATTTGGTTAAAATACTTCAACCAGTTATAATGTGTTTAAAAGAAAAAGGAAAGGGAGGAACAAGAGGATGATAGAAGGAGAAGCATACTAAGTTTTTCACTTTGAGTTTGTTAGGGTCCTAACCTGCACATAGGTAGAACAATATATTCGGATGTAATAAAGGTCAATATTAATAAGGCCTTGCAATAAAATAGAATAAGTTGAATGTAAGAACACCTAATAGAAGCTTCTGCTTCTAGAAGGATCTTCTTCTAGATGCTTCTTTTGATAGACATATTTAGTATAAATATGAGTCGAGGGTGTGAGAACCCTATCTTGGATATTATTGTAATAGAGCTCCGATCAACTAGAGGTTTCCCCCTTGAAAAGGCTCGTGAACATTGATTTCAGAATCAAAGTGTTGTTGTTGTTGTTATTCTTATATCATTTTAGTGCTATTGTGGTGATTGTTCTGGTTATATTGTTGTTATTCTGCCATTTCTAGCATTTTATTTATGTTCTACATACTTTTTATATCTGGTATATTACAAGTGGTATCATAGAACTTTCCTCGGCAGAAAGTGTGGGTTAATTTTTTTTCTTCAGGGTAGAGACATATTCTGGTGTCTTTAAGCCACAAAGATCTTTCGTTACACACATAAACCTATGGTTGATGGATTCATACATGTAAGAAATATAAGTGGTACTTAAGTGCACATATGTTGCCCACCCTTGTAACCCCTGTTGGTACCCCTTGTTATAGCAAGATTTGCATCACCATTTCTATCTTGCACAGAGGGTATTTTTCCATTTCCCTATGCAGACTTATCAACCCCCTTTTTGATAAATCCAGAGCCAAAATTATATATTTTTCCACATATACACTTCCTAACTGCTTTGCAAGATGTGTATACTCTTGCTACTCCATTACAGCTAGTGTATATCAGGATTTGTGCCAGAAAATACAAAATGAGGTCAGGTTTCCATGTCACAACAAATGATCTCTACTATTTGGCCTTCCATATACCGGAAACATTCTGACTCAGCCCTTCAGTTGCATTATGGAGACTATAAGAGAAAAATTTCGAGCTATGGAAAAAGAGAGAGAAAGCATTCAACTTTGAGAGAAAAGTTACTCTAGAGAAATTAATTCATATTGAGTATGCATCCGTTTCTCCCTCAAGTCTAAACACATTGTTCAACCCCCAAGCTCTTCCCTTATTGTCAACAAGATCTCATTATCTCTTTGCTATGAGCTTTTGTTTGGTGGAGGATTGAAGTGGTGGAGACCCAGTTGGAAGGAACTTGGTTTCTTGGTTTCGAATTGTGTCGACACAGAAGTCTGTAATGTTGATACTTCTGTTGATCAATTATTAATAGAAATACTCCTTTCCCGTCCAATCGATATCTTACAAATATATGATTATTATCCATGGGCATGTTTGTAATGTTTATTAATGGATTGTGCTATCTGATGTAATAACTCATTTTATATACTATCACTATATACTTGCATCGCTTGTTTGTTGAGAACTTCTTCCAAGTGTAAAGCTTTGGGTAAAAGTGCTCAATGGTGGAACGACATCAAATGATTAGATCGAGGTAGGATTCTTCCTCATATTGCACATTAATTTATATAGAATATGTTGTAATTGAGTTGATTTCTACAGTCATACCTGTCTGGTGTGGTTTACCCTTGGTCATAGAGAGTTTTTCCCTTGTAATAGAATTGGCGACTCCACTGGGGAGAGATCCTCCTTCTAAGCGCTGATGTATTTTTCCTTCTTACATTTCTCTTTTTCCTTTGTATTTCTTTTCGTATCACAGTTGGATAGATTCTATTCACTTTGGGTCTGAGTTTTCAACCTTTTAACCTTGCCTCACCTTGTTTTAAAAGATATAAGCCCTTTTTCCCTGACAGTCGTGTGTATACGCTTGTTGTCCCACTACAAGAGGCATATATACGCCCTTTTCTCTTGAACAGGAGCGTATACCACTTCCCCCTTGATTGTTTTCTTTGTTTGGTGACTGTTGGGTAGGTTTTTAGGATCACTGAGCCTTATTAGGTCTCTGTGGTACCTGTTGAGATTATCTGGGATGACAAAAAAAATTTGGAGTTGAATTTTTGGGCGGTGTCTTTCTCTTTGTTTTTTGTTTTTGATTTGTCATGGGTAGTTGGGTTGTCTTCTTAGCTACTTGGTATTCTGCTTGAGTAATTACTTTTACACACAATAGAAGTTATATATCAAGTCGCTTATCAATCCATGCATTTTATTTTTAATACATTGAAAACACACAAAAATAGGTATTTTGCATTGGTTGGTATTTTTTGTCGTGGAACCTTTATCATTAGCTTAGCATATTTATTGAAAGATTGTATTTTACTTCTGAGTTGCAGAGTTAAAATAAAAAATTGCATTGTTTTTATTTTTCATATCATTCACTGAAAAACTAAAGTTAGGCTTTGCATTATATCTATTTTTATTTTCATGCAGAGTCATAACACGATGAGTTTCATTTCCATACCTCTTTGAGTAATCATGGCCAATAAAATTTATGTTTTAAACTAAAATTGATTTTTCACGATTTTATTTTTTAGGGTGCACAAACTAGCCTAGGATTTAGTTCCTTGTAATAGGATTTGTGAGTAAACTTCTCCAAGGCAATTAAATCAACTTATGTGTCTGAGACACGGATTTGAGAAATCCATTGTATAATTGGTAATATTAGGAGGCTTTGCTCACACTGGAGTTAATCATGAGGTTGTGCGAAGTTAGTTGAAGGGATAATCCCTGGATACTCACCTAGTGTCAAAGATATTTATGTGGATTTATTCATATTTGGGGATCTTGCTAGTGCCCATACCTCTATGTGAGGTAGTGCTTTCAAGGTTTCGGGCTTTGCTACCCTACCCATACGGTGATCTGGACTTACAACTGCTCACCTGTGCATCAGTTATATAATGGTTTAATAATTGCTTGACTTAGGTTTCTCATAGGTTACTTGTAAGGGTTATTCTTCTTGTATCATGAGTCGGATAGGGGTCAGACATCACACAACCTTTATGGAGAATTACCTCTCCAACTGGGTCTGGTCGACTGGTTGTTAATCCTATGAGGGCCCTTATAACTAATTTTTTTACCTCCAAACTTTAGCAGGGAGTCTCAGGTCCCTCTTGGATGAGGCATACCTTCTTTAGTGAGGGAGGCCACTCAGCCACTTTAGCCTGTTTGCATGCATATTGGTCGTTTGAATTTTTAGTATGCTCTTTGATTATTAGTTGGCATTAGAATATCTTTTTATTTTTTGAGAGTCATAATTCCTCATAGATTTAGACCAACTTCCTCGCAGGTCCCGTCGGTTGTTACAGTTGCCACCGATTTTTGAGCTATTGCCTTCTAAAAGGCATAGATTTATCAGGAGTGGTACACACACATCCACTTTTCA
>ML789355.1:124627-148542 GCA_009831015.1 Picea engelmannii
CAAAAGGCACAGTGACTGTTATTGGGTTGAAGTGAGTAAAAGTGAAGAAAATATCGAGCGAAGTAGGGGAATCAATCCGTTGAATGAGGGGATCAAGGATGACAGATCAACAAGAAAGAAGGATCATGGACAACTCAGCAAGTGACATAATCTACCATCAGATGCTTTGGAGAATCGCGCAAGAAGGAAGGAAAGATAGGCTCATGAATCTATGAAAATGTGGGTCAAGTTGACCTAGGTTTTTAGACACCTAAGGCTTTGGTATCTAGGATTTTGACACCTAGATTTCAGCCTAAGGATGTCGATGAGCTATTGTAATGTATAAATAAAGGTCAAGAGGACCTGGGTTTTTGTTGTTGTCATTGTTTCTATTATTGATCTAGTTCTATTGTTGATGTGAGTGATTATTATTGTATGAGAGAGAATTTCTATGTGTGAGAACCTTCTGGTATTGTAAGATCTCCAGCTAGGTGCAGAGATCAAGTCCTGCAACTGGGTGCACATAAAGGGGAGAGGAAGGGAGAAGAAGAAAGAAGATCTACTGGCTAAGAGAACAGATTAGAATTGTATACTTTCATCTTAATATATTATAAAGAACAGTTCTATGGACGTATCCCTAGAGAGAGGGTGAACCACGCATATCTGTCTTATGTGTGTGATTGATATTGTGTTATTTTTTCTTGATATACTGCGATTACATTACTGTGGTAGATCTGATAATATGTGTGGGATAGATATAAGTTGATAAGTGATATATGCATGATGTATTGTTCTAGTATTGGATCTACTTGATATTCCCTTTGGTTGTAGACATTTCTGTCCTGCAACCCCCCCATAGCCGTTTCGGGTGAGACTGCATCTGCCTTGCAGGTGTATCTGAAAGGGCGAGTAATTAGGGCTTTGTTGGTGCATTGTTGTAGTGAGAGGAATCTTCTTGAAGGAATTTCAAGGTGGTTACCATCAAAGACAGATATTCAAAAGTGGATAGAGGATCAAGGAAAGGACTTCGTTGAAGCCCAAAATAAAAACCCTAATCTAAGTACAAAATATTGGTTAGGAAAATATATATTTACCGATATACATGAGATATTCTTTAGAGGAATCCATCAGGAGCGATATGAGTGGTTAGCTAGATTAGAAGATTACCAGTTTGAAGTTAGACGTATACCTCATGTAGTTAGGACGTTGATGTTGATCAAGAAGGTCAAGATGTTGATAACACAGTATCACGAGTAGTAGATCACTTGTTCGATAACACCATTGGAGGGTACATCATTGATTTTGCTGCTAACAGAGTAGAGTCGTATAACCAAGCTGAGAGATATTTCTTCAAGGGACCTAGAGGAAACTTTTTACACTTTCTGAAGTTGAGAATCAAGATTTTATTGCATGAGAAGAACATCTTGAAGATACAATAAACTGGTTGGATTTGAAAAATCTAATGTTCAGGAATTTGGATAGTGACAACGACACAGAGGATGGACATACACATAGTGGAAAGGCATTCAGAGAAGTTCACCTTGTGAACTTGTTCAAGCAAAACTATGGGGACAACGGTTTCTACAGTGGACAAGAGGTAGATCTGATAGACGAGGTGCATTGAAAACTTGCTGGCAAAGAGGAAAGGAAAGTTGAAGAGCTTTGCTAGGATGAGCCAAAGACTTTAGAAACTATGCAAACCATTGAAGTGAGTACTATTAATACTCATGTTGGCTCAACAGAATTAAGCAAACAAAGTAATCATAGTTACCAGACCATTCAGAGTACTATTACTAGTAGTCCACCACATACTGAGACAGGAAACCTCGGAAGATCTATGGCATATGAGATGAGACTCTCTATATTTAGGGGAGATGGATCAAAAGATCCTGATTATCATTGGTTCCTATGTGAAGCTGTATGGAATATTAAAAATGTCACCGAGGAGGCTGTTAAAACAACCTAGTTTAGCACTACCCTAAGGGATCGTGCACTAAGTTGGTACATGAAGCTTGTCCAAGGACTTGCACAGCCTAAGCCGCTGAATGAGATAAAGAATGCATTGATTGTAGAGTTCAAGAAACCCAAATCAGAGTTGCAATGTATTAAAGAGATGAAAGAGATCAAGCAAAAGGTAGCCAAACCTGTTTGGGAATTCGACCAGAGATTTAATACTTTAATAGGCCTATTGAATTTTCAGATCCTAGATGAATAGAACAAATAATGGTTCATCATTTCTCTCTTACCACACATCAGGGTTCCTCTGATGTAGCAGAATGTTTCTTCACAGGATGAGGTGTTGGAGATCACTATGAAGCTAGAATCAGCCCCTATGGGAGAATCTAGTTCAGGTATGAGCTAGATCTTGACTCAGCTAACTAGTTTGTCTCTATAGGTTGAAGATATGAAAAAGGATAAGGGAAAAGATAAAAGAGACGACAACTAGTGTGTCAGATGCATATCAAAGGTCCATGAAAAGGAACAATGTCCTCTATTCCATGAATACTTGGCCTCTGGAGCTTCGAGTCCTTTGAAGCAAATCACCTTACCCTGGTGCGAGGTATGTCGAAATAGACATAATACTGGTGAGTTCTATTACATACAAAAATATCTTCAGACACCCACAAATTTGTATTGGACGTTTTGTAAGTCCATGGGACATGATGATAGGGATTGTAGGGATTATGATCTCATGCATGAAAGTTCGAGAGATATATACAAAATTCAAGGCGAAGTATAGCAAGAAGGAAACACTACGTAGTATAACTCCCCTGGGAGAGTAAACTTCAATCCTTGCAGTGGATTCATAGGAAGAGGACATGGAGGAGGAATGGGTTGAGAACGAGGATAGATAATCTGTTATAACTGTACACAACCAAGACACCTAGCAAGGGATTTTCAGAACACTTGTACTACTTGCAGCTACTGTAGCTTGTTTGAACATGTTATAGAAGATTGTCATGTGCTGCTAGATAAGCTTTAGGAAAGATGAGGACCTTAAAAGAACTCGCAAGTGCAACTGATATACGCTAAACCTTGCAAATAAGACCCTATAGTTGTTGTTATCACTAGAGGAGGTGTTGTTATAGGAGAAGACAGCCTGATCCAAGGAAAGGCTACAAAAGACTCAGGAATCATAAAAGATACAGAGAAGACACAAATGTTTGATGCAAAGAAAGAAAGACAAATATTTGAGGAGGCAAGAAAATATTTCAAAGAAGACCAAGGCTCTTCATCAAAGACAAGACCAGAAGTGAGAGAATATGGAATTCCTATGGCATTTGATCAGTCTACTTCACCAAAATAAGAAAAAGACGTAAGAAAGCTCATGTAATTTCTATATAGTTGTATTAAATTGATTCAGGATGAAAGCATTGTACAAGAACTACAAATTTTAGTTAGACAATATGAGATAGGAAATATAGACCCCTTACTGAATAGGGCAGTACATCAAATTGGTAAGAAGATAAAGACCAATAAGAAATTACATTTGAATGCTCAAATAGGAGAGTATGAGATAGATTATGTGGTCCTCGACTTAGGGTCAGAGGTCAATGTCATGACGAAGAAAAACTGGGCACTAATGGGAAATTCGAACTTGATCTATTCCCCTATTAGGCTCAGGATGGCCAATCAACAAGTTGTCAGCCCCTTTGGATGATTGGAGCATGTCCCTGTGGACATTGACGGAGTAAGAACGTTTTCATATTTTGAGGTAATTGATATAGTTGATGACAACTGTCCTTACCTTTTTCTGTTAGGAATTGATTGGGCTTTCAATAATTCCACTATGGTTTAATTAAAAAAGGGATGTATGGATTTTGAAAGAGATGGCCTTAGGGTCATTGCACCTTTAGATCCATATGAAGGTCAACAATACACAAAACCTATCAGAGAAGAAGACAACGCATATGAACTGGAAAACATATACAAATTAACAACCAGACATCAAGATTACATTAATCCTATAGCCGATCGGAACCGAAACTGGAGAAGTGATATCACATGTTCATCAGACTTAGAAGAAGCACTGGAGAACTGGCAGAATAAGATGTATTAAGTATCTACAAGAATATGTGCTAGATTAACTAGAGAAGTTCGTTGGATCGAAACAATAGTAAGTAAGTTGCCCACCTTTGATGGTCTAAATCCTTTAGAAACCTTCTTATCAGACTTTGAAGAAAGTGTACCAATGCAACCAAGGTTGTTGGCAATGGATGAGGCCCTCAAAGAAACCCCGACAAGATAGTGGAGGACACACAAAAACAACATTGCAGATTGGGTACAATGTCGTACCTTGATGATAGCACAGTTCTCAGCACAGGTACAAGGCTATGAAGTTCGATACACAGGTCGAAGATGCTGAAAGGACCATGTGAGAAACTGTGAGAAATCCTAGAGAAATGTTCCTCAAGAACAATGGGTACACAAATTCATCAACACATTGGACACTACACCTATTGATTGGTACCTTCAAGTAGAGTTGCACCTCATCACTACAGATTGGAAAGGTATGACTCATAATTTTGTAACCACATTCTTATTTGAAATTCAATACCCATCAATAGATCAAGCATTACATATTGTGAGACATAAAGTATTCAAGTAGGCATCTAGCCTTCATTTGTAACAAGAAGAGGACGAATGGACTGCACCTCTACAGAAACTACAAGGCTGTTAAAACATCAATGCTAATGATGACGATGATCCAAGAAAGGTGAACATTGCAGAAACATAAGGCCAAAGAGATGTGGAAGGACCAGGATTTGAGTTACCATTCATTGGACAACCAATCAAGATTAAGAAGGTCAATATTGAAACAAAACAGACCCTGAATCTTACTAATGTTGGAGATTATTGTGATGTTGCTACCATTGACAAGATCACGGAATTACTACATGAATATCATGACTTCTTTCCAACCAAGTTCACCTCTATGAAGGGAATTAAAGGGTCTATGGGAGAAATGAGGATCCCTTTGAAACCAAAGGAAAGACCCTACAAACTGAATCCTAAGTACAAAGAGAAGGTGAAGATTGAGCTCGACAGAATGATGGAAGTAGGGATTATAGAACCTATGGAAGAATCAGAGTTGATTAGACCTATGGTGGTACATGAAAAAATGAAAGGAGAGATTAGGATCTGTTTAGATCCCAGGAAGCTAAATGATTCCTATTTTCATGATCCCTTCCCCACACCATTCACTGATGAAGTGTTAGATAATGTGGGAGGCCAGGAAGTATATTCTTTTACAGATGGATTTTCAGGATACCATCAGATTCAGATTGCCAAGGAAGATCACCACAAGACCACATTTGTAATAGAATGGGGATCCTATCAGTATACAATGATGCCATTTGGATTGAATAATTCCCCAGCTATCGTCTCCAGGGTGGTGTTCGAAGCATTCAAGGAGTTATTGCATACATTTCTAGAAACAAATTTTGATGATTGCACTGTTTTTAATTTTTTAAAGAATCATATTGAATGTCTAAGGCTAATGTTGGACAAATGCAGGCAGTGTCAAATTTCTTTGAATCTAAAGAAGTGCATATTATTCTCACCATTTGGAGTGTTTTTAGGCCATATTGTATGCAGGTAGGGATTGTTGGTTGATCCATCTAAAATTTCCATTATAGTTGATCTACCCCCTCCTACTTCAGTCAAACAATTGTGCACTACACTCAGACACACATGATACTATAGGAAGTTCATTAATGGATATGCCCAGATTACAGAGCCCATGAAAAATATTTTGAAGAGATATTGTCAGTTCAGTTGGACAGAAGAATTCTAGCAGTGCTTCGACACACTGAAACAAAAAATGGTTACTCTGCCTATTCTGGTCTTTCCAGATTGGAGCAAGGAATTTCACGTACATGTCGATGCATCTTCCATTGACTTAGGAGAATTTTTAGCACAATCTAGTGAAGGAGATATTGATCATACATTACCTTTTTCTAGCAATAATCTATCAAATGCAAATATCAACTACACCACTACTGAGCGAGAAGGGTTAGCTATGGTGTATGCACTACAAAAATTCTGCCACTACTTGTTGGGAGGGAACCTTCAAATGTTTACTGATCACTCTGCGCTGAAATACCTAGTCAACAAGCTAGTGTTTGGGGGAGGGATATACATATGGCTTATGCTATTCCAAGAATATGACTTTGAGATCGTAGTTAATCCAGGAAGAATGAACAAAGGCCCTAACCACTTGTCAAGGTTGGAACATGGCGAAGAGATGATCAGTTTGGAGGATGCATGGCCAGATGAATAGTTTCTAGTCATTAGAAAGATTGATGACCACTTTGTAGAAATTTTCCAGTTCCTGTCAAGAGGAATGGAACCTAGTGAGTATACAATTCCTCAGAAGAAACAACTAGTAGTGAGTGTTGCAGAATTCTTGCTTATAGATAGATATCTATATAAGATGGGACCTTATGAGATATTAATAAGATGTGTTATGGAAGCAGAGTGACCATTGATCCTCACATAATCTCATGCAGGCATCACAGGAGGACATTACGCATGAAAATCAACTGCGCAGAAGGTTCTTAAAGATGGCCTTTGGTGGCCTACCTTACACAGAGATGCTAAAGACTATTATAGAGCCTGTGACATATGCCAAAGAGTTGGGAAACCATTTAGAAGAGATGAAATTCCATTAGCACTACAACTGACCCTACAAGCATTTGAAAAAGGGTCCATTGATTTTGTGGGACCTATAAACCCCGCAGGAAAGTGCACAGGAGCATGGTACATCATTACTGTGACATAATACTTGACTAGATGGACCAAAGAAAGAGAAGTTAAGGACTATAGTGCAACTAGAACTGCGTACTTCATATTTGATGACATCATAACTAGGTTTGGATGCCCAAAGATCCTTATGAGTGATCATGACACATATTTCATAAATATGACTGTTGAAGTCTTGACTGAGGAATTTACAATCCATCACCAGAAGCGCACACCTTACCACCCACAAGAAAATGAGACATTTGAAGCATTAAACAAGATCTTGGAAACAACACTAATGAATATTTTCAATGTGAATAGGTATGCTTGAGATTTAAGAGTACCGACAGTACTTTGGGCCTATAGAACCACCTGTAAGAAACTAATAATGTAGACTCCTTTCAAGTTGGTGTATGGCCTCAAAGCCTTTGTCCCAATGGAATTCCTGGTACCAAGCTTAATAATTGTTTCCTTTACAGATATGGATGATACTGGAACTATTCATGAGAGGCTTGCACAGTTGGTTGAATTGGAAAAAGATAGATTTGTTGTAGGATTTCATCAGCAGGTACAGAAGGAAAGAGAGAAGGCCTATCATGATAGGCACATCAAGAATAAGGCATTCCAACAAGGTGATCTAGTACTGGTATATGATAGTAAGTTCATCAATCATCCTGTGAAGTTTAGAATGCATTGGATCAGGCCATATGAGGTCTCTTATGTTACAGAAGGAGGAGCTGTGTAGTTGAAGACCTTGAAGGGAGAATGGAAGGAAGGATTAGTGAAAGGGAGTCGACTGAAGTTGTACTATGACAATGAGATGCCTCGCAGCTATCAATAGAAGCATGAAAGAAAAAGGTCTAGGTACTAGGTGTAGTTGAAACTGGGTACTAGACACATAAAAGACATTCTACACAAGGAAGGAGAGGAGGCATCGAACAAAAAACAGAGGCTACACTATGCAGTCTGAAGTTGAAGTAAAATAGGAAGCTCAGATCTGAAGTGGCTCAGGATGAGTCACAGGTGAGTTTTGGGGGCCTGTTGGCCCTTGGTTATGGAAGTAAGTGAAGAACAAGGAAGAAAAGGAAAAATGAAAATTTCGCAAAAGGAATAATGACTGTTATTGGGTCAAAGTGAGAAAACGAGAAGAAAATATGAAGAAAAGTCCGAGGAAGCAAGCCATTGAATGAGGAGATTGAGGATGATAGATAAACAAGAAAGAAGGATCGTGAACAACTCAACAAGTGGAAGAGGCTACCATTAGATGCTTTGGAGTACCACACGAGAAGGAAGGAAATATAGGCTAGTAAATCCCTGAAAATGAGGGTCAAGTTGACCTAGTGTTTTAGACACCTAGGGTTTTTGTATCTAGGGTTTTGACACCTAGGTTTTAGCCTAAGGATGTAGATGAGCTATTGTAATGTATAAATAAAGGTGAAGAGGACCTGGGTTGTTGTTGTTGTCATTGTTTCTAGTATTGATCTAGTTGTATTGTTGATGTGAGTGATTATTATCGTATGAGAGAGAAGTACTAAGTGTGAGAGCCTTCTGGTATTGTAAGATCTCCAGCTGGGTGTGGAGATTAAGTTCTGCAGCTGGGTGTGCAGGAAGGGGAGAGGAAGGGAGAAGAAGAAAGACTATTTGTTGGCTAAGAGCACAGATCATAACTGTATGCTTTCATCTTAATATATTATAAATAATAGTTATGTGGATGTATCCCTAGAGAGAGGGTGAACCATGTATATCTATCTTCTGTGTGTGATTGATACTGTGCTATTTTTCCTTGATATACTGCTATTGCATTACTCTGGTAGATATGATAAGATGCATGGAATAGATATAATCTCATAAATGATATATGCATGTTGTATTGTTCTAGTATTAGATCCACTTGATATTTCCTTTGGTTGTAGACATTTCTGTCCTACAACCCCCCCATAGCTACTTTGGGTGAGACTGCATCTACTTCACAGGTGTAGCTGAAAGGGCCAATAGTTAGGGCCTTGTTGGTGCGTTTTTGTAGCATTGAAACTTGGGTATTCCCCTGTGCCAACATACGCTTTCCGCAGGTGGATGTGACCAAATTTGATGGCTCGGACCCCACTGATTGGGTAACCCAAATGGAACATTATTTCTCTTTATACAACATTACATATGACTTGGCCAAAATATGGTATGGTGTTCTCCATCTAGATAAAGAATGTTGGTAATGGTTGAAATGGAGAAAAACTTCCTGTCAAGGGTATATGGCTTTGACACACTTTGTGGCAGAGGTTTATGAACACTTTGACACTAACACCAACCATTTGGGTTGTTTGGCAAAGTTGAAACAATCAAGGACAATGGAAGACTTTATAGATTCCTTTGAGCGCCTGGATTTTCATAAAGAGGGCATGCCTGATGCCTTTTTCTAAGAGTGTTTTTATCAGTGGCGTCAAGGATGATATTTAGGCCCATGTCCTCATGGCTCGGCCTTAGAGTTGGGTGGAGGATACTAAAAGAGATAAAGAAGCATAACAAGTTGTATCTTCTCAAACCCAAAAACCCTCCTTTATCTCTCACCCTAAACTAGTAAATCCCACTACTCCCTCTGCTCCACTAAAGATCCAAAAATTTACCAAGGATGACATGGTTGAACGCAAACTCAAAGACCTTTTTTATAATTGTGATGACAAATATTTCTTGGACCACAAGTTTAAGGAACAAAATATTTTTATGGACATATCCGAGGATATTTCAGAAGAGGATGTTGAAACTCCCCTTATGTCTGAGTCACCTGAAACCATTGACATAACCCCTCCCTCAGACCCTCCCAAAGTATAACCAGTCATTTTCTTCAATTCTCTCACTGTCTTCTCCACTCCCCAAACCCTCAAGATAATCAGTTACATCAAGCATCAGAAGATCATCATTCTGGTTGATAGTGGAAGTAGCCATAATTTTATTCATCACCGCATTGCCCAAGAAACTCATTGCTACATCCATACCATCAATAATTTCCAAATCATGATTGCCAATGGTGGATCCATGAAATGTGGAGGGTGTTGTGAAAATGTGTGTCTCCAAATTGGTGACTACCACATGAAACCTCATATGTTTTCTATCGACATGGGAGGTCGTGACAATGTGTTGGGTGCAGAAGGGTTGAGGACTTTGGGTCCCATTCTCATGGATTTTAAGGAATTAACCATGAAATTCGATTAGGAGGGCCACCAATATAAGTTCCAAGGCATCATTTTCAGTCCACTTGAGATCATTAGTTCCCATCACATGGAAAAGCTCCTCAAAAAATGTCATTTTGGTGTTATTTCCCAACTCCATGCCATACAAGCAACATAGACACCCTCGATGTCACAAGACCTCCAAGCCATCCTTTATAAACATCATGTGGTCTTTTCCACTCCCCATGGACTCCCTCCTTCCCATGGTGTTCATGATCATTCCATTCCCCTTGTACTCGAAAGCCTTCCTCTCAATATTTGTCTATATCATCACCTCTTTTCCCAAAAAATGAAATTGAGAGAATGGACCAGGAATTCCTTAATGCAGGCATTATCCACCATAGTATGAGACCCTAATATTCTATTGTGTTCATGGTCCTAAATAAATAAGGTTCTTGGTGAATGTGTCCTGACTTGCATGCCCTCAACAAACTTACCATTACAGACAAATTTCCCATTCCTGTCATTGATGACCTCCTCGATGAATTGAGTGGCGCCCAATTCTTTACTAAACTTGATCTTCCTTCTGGCTACCACCAGATATGTATGAAAGAGGTAGACATTCACAAGATTGACTTTATAACTCATGAGGTCCACTATGAGTTTTTGGTCATGCCCCTTGTCTTGTGTAATGCCCCCTCCACCTTCCAAATCCTCATGAATCATGTCTTTCGTCCTTTTCTTTGTCATTTTCTCTTAGTTTTATTTGATGATATCCTTGTCTATATAAAAAATTGGAGAGACCATCTTTCTCATGTGGATCGATTTCTCCATCTACTCTCTCAATACCAACTTTTCCTGAAATAGTCTAAATGTGATTTTGGTGCCTCAAAAGTAGAATACTTGGGTCATCTAGTTGGAAAGGATGGCGTTAGGGTGGATCCTAAAAAGATTGAAGCTATGCAAGACTGGCCTCACCCAAAGACTCTCAAAATCTTGCATGGATTTATGGGCTTAACAAGGACCTCTCACTTCTCTCCTAAAAAAGAACTCTTTCACTTGGACGTCAGTCGCTACTCAATCTTTTCAAACCTTAAAGATAGCCATGTGCACCACTCCACTCCTGGCCCTTCTTGATTTCACAAAGACCTTTTTCCTAGAATGTGATGCCTTAGGGAAAGGAATTGGTGTTGTCCTTATGAAAGAGGGTCAACCTTTGGCCTTTACCAGCAAGAAACTATCTGAAATAAATATGGGCAAATCAACTTATGAAAAGGAAATGTTGGTTATTCTGCATGTTGTTGATCTGTGGCGCCCTTATCTATTGGGGCAATGTTTCCAAATTAAGACAGACCATCAAAGCCTCAAGTATTTTCTGGAACCACACATTTCCTCCCCGGAGCAACAAAAATGGGTGACTAAGCTCTTTGGATACGATTATGTGATCATTTACAAGAAAGGAAAAGATAATGTGGTTGCAGATGCACTTTCCCAAAAATATGAAGATGAAGGATCCCTTTTTTGCCTTTCCTTCATTGTACCAGATTGTCTCCAAGGCCCTCGCCAGGAATGGCTACAAGATCCCAAAAGTTCACATCTGATCCAACAATTGTAGTCCCATTCTCTAGCTTCCCCATGGTACTCTTGGCTCCATGATGAGCTTTGATACAAAGGTCATTTTTATTTAACTAAACAACAAAATATTAAATCCACGGTACTTTCCGAGCTTCATGCTACACCCACAGTGGGGCATTCTGGGTTCACCAAAACCTATGACAGGGTCAAAGGTTCTTTTTTATGGGATGGTATGAAATAGGAAATTCATAATTTTATTGTTGAATGTGATGTGTGTCAACAAAACAAGGGAGAAAAAGTCAAACATCTAGGCACACTACAACCTCTTCCAATTCCACCTGCTATTTACAAGGATATCTCTATGGATTCTATTATTGGCTTACCCAAATCGGGAAATAAATAAGTCATCATGGTGGTTTTCGATCGCCTTTCCAAGTATTCTCATTTAGGCACTCTTCAACACCTGTTTACAACATCCATGATGGCTCAAATTTTCATGGATTAGGTCTTCAAGATTCATGGCATGCCGCACTCTATTGTTTCTGATCGCGACCCAACTTTCACAAGAAATTTTTGGCAAGAACTATTCAAGATACAAGGCACCTAATTGCATCTTATCACAACTTATCATCCATAGACTAATGGTCAAACAAAATTTGTCAACAAGTGTTTGGAAACATATTTGATGTGTTTGCCTCGAAAAAGAAAAATCAGTGATCTCAATGGTTAGCCCTATCTGAATGGTGGTACAACACTTCATACCATATAGCTACACACATGACTCCTTTTGAATTGGTATATGGAAAGAAGCCACTTTCAGTTCTCTCATACTTACCTGGTGTCTCGAAGGTCCAAGCAGTTGACCAAAAACTTACAGTTTGAGAGGCTATTCTCCATACCCTCAAAGAGAATTTGTTCATGGAACAGAATAGCATGAAGCAACAAGCAGATCAAGGTCGCTCTGAACGTCAATTTTCATAAGGGGATCAAGTGTTTGTTTGACTGCAAACTTACAAGCAAACTTCCCTCAAGGTCGAGCATTGTTAGAAGCTAGTGCCCAAATTTTATGGTCCTTATACCGTTCTCAAGTATGTGGGACAAGTAGCCTATCAGTTAGCTTTTCCCAATCATTCGAAGCTACATATTTTGTTTCATGTTTCATGCTTAAAGAAAGTGATTGGAACTAAGTTCCAAATTCAAACAAACCTTCCCGAGTTATCCAAAGAAGGATCCATTTGGATACAATAACATACAATTTTGGACCAACGTGAGGATCACCTGCGTCAGAGAACCAACAAGGAAGTTTTACTCCAGTGGAAAGATAGAACTCCAGCAGATTCCACCTAGGAACCAACTACCATTCTGCAGCAAATTCTACATCTCAAACCTTGAGGATGATAGTTTTTAAGAGGGAGGATGTGTTAGGGTCCTAACCCACACATAGGTATAATAATATATTTGGATGTAATAAATGTCAATATTAATAATGCCTTGCAATAAAATAGAATAATTTTAATGTAATAAGACCTAATAGAAGCTTCTGCTTCTAGAAGGATGTTCCTCTAGATGCTTCTTTTGATAAACATATTTAGTATAAATATGAGTCGAGGGTATGAGAACCCTAGCTTGGATATTATTATAATAGATAATTTCTCAACTGGAGGTTTCCCCCTCGAAGAGGCCCATGAACATTGCCTTCAGAATCAAAGTGCTATTTATGTTGTTATTCTTATATCATTTCAGTGCTATTGCGGTGATTGTTCTGGTTATATTGGTGTTATTATGCCATTTCTAGCATTTTATTTCTGTTCTGCATAGTTTTTGTATCTAGTATATTACATATTTTATGCTTAGATAGCTCAGTTTTCATTCATTCCTTAATTGATCACAATCCTAATTCCTTTTATGATATAAGGGTCTTATTGTAGACAACAAGATATAGGGTTGAATTATATGATTCACACACTTGTTTTTCAGAGGTGTTGATCTATCTTTGATAGTCTATGTAGAATTTTATGTTTGTGAATTACTTTTCATGACTGACAAAGGCTACTGTGCAGATTCGAGTGGGAAACAATCCGTGGAAAGTTGATCCATCTTTTAAAGTTCAGGTTTTGATTTTCTGTCAGAGGTCCTTTTGTATGTTCCATCGGGTATGTCTAAGTTTGACTTTGGTCCTAAATTTCTGTATGAAATTTTGTAAAAGAATGACTCTTTGGTGAATTAGAATGAAATAAAGGATTTCTTTATGTATCATCTATATTTATTATAATATTGGTTTATTTACTTCTATCTTTAGTCTTATTTCATAAACTATTATATTTAGAAAATTGCATAAAAAGTGAATTTTCAGCAAGCTTTTTACTTATAAAAGACTAGCCTAAGCACTAGTAATTAATACTTGTGAGTTAGGATGTTAATTTTGTTGGCTATAAACCTAGGGTGACATTCTCATATATTTTTCTTTAGACAAGCATAATTTGAAAATGCTTGAGTAAGATCATTTTATACATTTTCCTCAACATTTATTTGGCGACCATACTCGGGAGATATTTGATATCTCTCTAGTTATTTTTTATACTCGATTTTCATCGATACATATTTCTTTTCTATTACTCTTTATTGATTCTTTGTCTGTTTTATTTCTTAATGACTGTACCTATTGCAAGGTAGCCCAATCTTGAGCCTGGTCTCCAAGACCAAACCAACATTGCTTTGAATCTGTTTAATACCATTCTAGACACTGCCAATACCCATTCTGAACTTAACCATTATTAGGGAGAAATTGAACGAGATATTAGTTCTCAATAATGATTGAAATCTATACATAGACAACCTATAAATCATCAGTAATCCCTTTGTTTCTTCAAGTTTTGGCCTTTTTTTCATGTCCTTAGACTCTTGTGCTTCTAGAAGAAGAAGAGGCTTGTCACTTGAAATCAATGCTATTACTACAATAGGAAGAAGGTGCATTGTGTTATCTGCCCGAGAAAGTGCTCTAAGGAGAACTTTATCTAATTCATCCATGTCCTCTTTCTTTCCCTTATATATCATCCACAAGATGGGATCTAGTGTTGTCTCTAGTGGCACTGGAAGTGCTCCATCTTCTCAATCTTAATTTTCATCAGTGATTGGTAGCCTATATAGCCACCATATCCCTGTCCAATCTACCACAAACCCCACCAAAGTCATTAAAAAGTATGGGATTTTTCAGTTTGAAGAAGACGCCACAACCACACCATGGCATGTGTCTTCTCCTCTTAACCTATCACCTGCTACTCATCCACTTCTCATGTTTAAAGAGCACTTGCCTAAGTTTTCAGGAAATAACACTATCAATACAAACGAACATCTAGTGGAATTTTCTAATGCTTGTCATAACATAAGGGCCACCGAAAATGATTCTTGCATGTGCTTATTCGTCAATTACTTGGAAGGAAAGGATGTAGCCGAATTCTTTGACCTTCCTCCTAATAGTTTTGTCTACTTGGGAGGAGTTAATATATTGATTCCTCTTAAATTATGGGTAATCTAAAATCCCCTCCGAGAAGTCAAGGGAATATACTAATGTCACTTATAAATATGGTGAGAGAATCAAGTATTTCAACTTGCATTTCACCAAGTTATACAATCAAATCCATGAACTTATCCTCCTACATAACCAAGCCTCCTTCATGCATTACTACAATGCATTGCCTTCCCCCTATCGACATAGGCTTGAAGAAAATTCCATTGATAATCTTGGTTATTCTCTGCATACTTGCTTAGAGTATGAAGAACAACTTGGAAGAATAGGTCTTCCCTAGGGGGAATCTGTTAAACAAATGGATATGTCCACCCTCTTGCAGCTAGTATAAGATATGAAAAATCATGCGATAATGTTCAAGCAAAAGGGAATTGTTTCCCATGTCAACCCCATGGCTTCATCCTCTTTTGCACCCCCCTTTAGAAATCCGGTTGAAAACAATTTTCAGCCTAAAGATATCCTTCCTCAAAGTTGGTGTAACTTTTGCAAGGAACACCACAAACAAACCACATGTGAGGTAAAGAAGAGTTCCATAGATAATATCTTTGGTAAAAACCAGAATCTACTATCATTGTCCTGGATTTTGGAGACCTAGAAGATGTCATGGTCATCAATACTAGGAACAAAGACTATGCTCCCAAAGGAAAATTTGATCCTCCCCACAGTTCTTCTAGCCCGAGCTCATCCTCACCAGCTTTTGTTGTCTAGTTTCATAAGCTCATTGAGAGTCAAGGAATCACTTCCCCTCTCACCTCTTCCAAATACAATATCTTGAATCAGTTGGCCAAATTTAAAGGAGATGCAACCCTCCTAGACATGGTTGTCATCTTGGAACAACAAATGCGTCTAAAATAATTCATGGAAGGAAAATCTTTTGTTGTAGCCAATATTTCCGAAGAGGTGAATGAAGAGGATTCTTTTGTAAATAAAGTAGGTGTACATAAATTTAGGTACCCTGTAAAAAATACCCCTTTTTATATTTCTGTAAAAATTATGGATAAGATTGCCCATTGTTGCCTCATTTATGGCAGTTTGGGCCCAAGTGTGATGTCTAATATTATTATGGAAGAGATAGGATTTTCTTGTACAAATCAAAAATGATAGAAACATGCTCTCCTATAATATTCTACAACAAAATACCATAGGTGAGATTAAAGATGTGACCTTACTTTTGTGAGCTCATCCTGAAATAAGGACAAACCTCGACATTCAGGTCATTGATATGCTAGTAATAAATTAATCAATCATAATAGGAAGAGATTGGAAAGCCTCAATGGGTGGATACCTGTCACTCAATGAAAAACATTTATCCATTCCTTGGAATGAAAAAACATTATAGTCCTTAGACAAGGAAGAATATCACCTTACATAGAAAGTGTCCCACAATCTAACATAAACTACATCGAAGAGGACCCGAGAGTGTATTCCATCTTTTATAAGGAGGATAACATTCCCGTGGAACAAATTAATTTATACGATGGCATGTGGCTCATGCACTTTGATGGTTCATGCTCTAATGAAGGTAACAGAGCTGGCATTATCTTGATTTCTCCTGTAGGAAAAATCCATAAATTTTCTTACCGGTTGGAGTTTGCTTGCACTAACAATGTCACTGAATTCAAAGCCTTGTTATTAGGCATTGAGAATGCTTATAATATTGGTTTTGGTCACCTTTCACTTTTGGGGGATTTCGAGCTTGCTGTGAATATTGTGTGTAAAATCTATTCTCCTAGCAATAAGTTGATGAAACGATACACCCAAACTGTTTGGACACTTATCTCGAACCTTTTATATTTCAAAATCACTCATGTTAAAAGGGGTTTAAACTCAATGGTTGATCGGTTAGCAGTTTTTGCAACCTCCCCTAATAGGAAACTTCTGCCACACCGACCTGATTGTACATTTCAATCCCTATATCGTTCACATATCCCCGCCAATGTAGAATCTTGGCATGCCTTCCCTAACGATGACAACATTTTTTATTTTATTCAAAATGAACCTTTTAAGCCTAAGGAAATTATATCCATAGAATATAACAAAATTTCTAAAGGCTTGACTCCTATAGAGAGTTCATTTTCATCTAGTGATGTAGGAAACAAGGAGAAACAAAAAGAAGAAGATTCGAGAAGGAAGGCGGGCGAAACCATCTCCTTGAACATTGGGACACCCGAGACTCCAAGGAATATTAAAATTGGTGCCAAATTTTCAAATAAAGAGAAAGTGAATTTTTCCAAGTTGCTTGGTGAATTTCAAGATTTTTTTTCTTGGTCTTATGAGGATATTCGTGGTTTTGATCCTGGTCTTATACAACATGCCATCCCCATTCAATAAGGTGTAAAACCAGTCAAGWAAAAACAAATATGTTTCAACCCCGCTCTAGAAGAAACTATTCGAAAGGAGTTGAAAAACTCTTGAAGGATGGAATCATCTTTCTAGTAAAGTATTCTRAATGGGTTTCAAATTTGGTTCTTGTTCGAAAAAAAMCTGGTCAGATCATATTTTGAGTTGATTTTTGCGCATTAAATCGAGCGAGTATAAAAGACCACTTCTCTGTCCCTATCATGGAAATGATTTTGCAGCAAGTTGAAGGGTTACAAATGATGTACTTACTTGACGGGTTTYTTGGTTACAATCAAATCAAGGTAAAAAGGACAGATAAATATAAAACAACCTTTATTACTCATTAGGCTACCTTTACTTATGAATGTATGCMTTTTGGATTATCTAATGCACATGCCACCTTTCAAAGAGCTATTCAATTATCTTTTGATGATTTGATCGGTAAGATCATTCAGATCTACCTTGATGACTTAACAATTTACTCTAAAATCCGATCAGATCATTTTGGTCATCTGAGAAAAGTTCTCATGCAATGTAGGAAATTTGGCATTTCTCTAAACCCTTCCAAGTCGATTTTTGGTGTTACCGAGGGCAAGCTCCTTAGAAACACTGTCTTTGATTCAGGAATAAGCATTGATCCTCAAAGGATTTCTACTATCCTTAACCTTCCCGCTCCCACTTCCAAGAAATAATTTCAAGCCTTTATGGGGGTTATTAACTTTGTCTATAGTTTTGTTCCATATTTTGTGGTGATGGTCAAGTCAATTGCTAATATGCTTAAGAAATATCATTATTTTTCTTGGATAGATGATGTCGAAAATTCTTTGGGATTAAGAAAGAAATTAGTTCTGCACCAGTTTTGGCAAAGCTGGATTTTCAGAAAGAATTCACATTATATACTAATGCTACCGAGGAGGCAGTTTCTACTGTCCTTATGCAAAATGATGACCAAGGAAATGAAAAACCAGTGTCTTACATGAGTCAAAGTTTGTTTGATGATGAATTTAAATACTCTTTTATTGAGAAACATGATTTTTCTCTTGTTAAGGCCATTGAAAAGTTTCACCACTACATATTACGTAAGAATACATTGGTAAATGTCCCTTTACCTACTGTCAAGTTCTTTCTCTCATAGATTTATCTTTTAGGGAATCTTTCACATTGGCTTGCCAAGATATAGGAGCATGATTTAAATATTGTGACTTCTACCAATATCAAGGGACATGACCTAGACCTTCACTTGGCTCAACATCCTGAGAATGGTGAAGAAATTGATAAAGAAGATAATTCCCTTTCATCTCTCTTTTACATTGACGATCATAACCTCCCTGTGTTTGAACATCCTTGGTACAAGAATTTGGTTTATTATTTACAGAACCAAAGATGTTGAGACAACTTAGACACTCACCAAAGGAGAAGAATCCATCTTGAATCTGAAAGATATTTCATTATAGGAGACTTCTTATTTCAAATATTTGTTGATGGTGTGCTACTTCAGTGTGTAAGCAATGAAGACACACATAAACTATTGCAAGAACCTCATGGTTCTTCAAGCTTTGTCATTCATATAGGAGGCAATTTTTCTAAAAAAACCACTGCTTTCAATATTATTAGAAAAGGATACTACTGGCCTTCGATATTTCGTGACTCTTATGTTTTCTAAAGGTGTTGTGACAAGTGCCAAAAATTTGTTGGGAAATAACGCCTTTCAACCATGCCATTACAACCTGTCCTGCCAGATTTTCCCTTTTCAAAGTGGGGATTGGATTTTATTGGTCCTATTAATCCTCCTTCTTCAGTTGTTCAAGTTTTTATTCTGATAGCCACAAACTATTTTACAAAATGGGTTGAAGTTGTCCCACTTAATCATTCCACAGATGATCAAGTAATTTATCCTAGATTTGGTCTTCCATTAGAAATTATTACAGAAAATGGCCCCACTTTCATTTCTGCTAAGATGACTCAGTTTATAGAAAAATTTGTGGTTAAACATTTCACCTCATCATCTTTTTACCCCCAATGAAACAAGAAGGTCGAGTCTACAAACAAAAATATGGTAAGAATCATCAAAAGGCTCATAGAAAATGAGCCTCATCAATGGCACACTCTCCTCACTTACTGCCTCTAGGAAGATCAAACTACCACCAAGGTAAGCACTGTTGTACTCCTTTTCAGTTGTTCTATGGTCAAGAAGCCCTCTTTCCAACTGAGTTGGAACTTTCTTCCTTAAGGTTGATGCTACAAATCGAAGAATTAAATTCTTCAAATGTTTAACAAAGGATAAATGCACTACTGGGTTTGGAAGAACAAAGGATGTTTTCTTTGGATGATATTAAAAGGAGACAACATATTGTTAAGAGGTATTTCAATAAGAGTGTCAAGAGTGTCAAGTTTAAGGTCAATGAAAAAGTTATGCTATGGGATTTCAACTCATGTTGATAGGGGAAGACTTTCAAAATTTCAAAAATTATGGCTGGGTCCTTTCAAGATCGCTTTTGTCTTAGGTACAAATTCTTACATTTAAAAAGATTTATAGGAGTGATTTTTTTCCTACAACACTAATGGTTATCACTTAAATCATTACGTGGAACCTGTTGATACTTAGAACACATCACCAAAAGACTTCATCCTCCCTTGAAATCTGGCCTTCTTTACTTTAGATTTCCTCTGAAATTCAACTTGTTTCTGTAAAATGAATGTATAATGATATGTATTTATACCCTTTATGTCACTTACTTTTAACATTGCGGCCAACCTAACACTTTCTTATTTTGTAATTATTTTCTATAATTATCTTCAGGGATGACCTATACTTCCTTCTTCAATTCACTTTGTCATCTTCAAAAAGTTATTTCTCCTCAACCATGAGGATCCACATGACATGCCACCTACCCCTAGAAACAACATGATGTATATTTTCCATCCATGGGTGTTGTTTCTGCATGTGCACTGTCCTTCATGTCCAAATACCTCCATCAATCTTGCGGTCCAAAACCAATGACTAGGGTTGACATCAATGACAACAACAAATATTCCAACAATATCCCCCATTGTCATTGATGGAAACCCTCATTCTGCCCCTCTAATCATGATCCCAATTTCTCTCCCCCCTTTGACATCAATGAAAAAGGGTAGGGTTTCTCCCCCTGATTTTAGTAGAAAAATTTATCTCTCTTCTTTCGGGTTGCTCCCCCTGAACACATAGCACTTAATAACACTTCATTTTTATGGTCTATTTCTTCCTTGGAGCAATTTTGTGGATTTAGGACGTATATGATACTTGGTATTCTTGTTGTAGTTGCAACCAATATTCCTGAACCTTCTTCTTTGATTTTTCATCTTTGTGAGTCAAATGTGAGACTATATCCTTGATCACACATTTTACTAACACTGAGTATATTATGATTCAAGTCTTGAACCAATAGGACATTCTTTTCTTTCACATTTTTTCTTCCAAGAATTACTACACCTTTTCCAATTATTTTGGCAGATGAGTCATCTCCAAATGCAACATTTCCACCCTTTCTCTTCAAGATGATGAATTTGTCTCCATCCCCGGTCATGTGTGAAGAACATCCACTGTCTATGTACCATTCATATTCTTCTTTACATTCTTCAACAATCAATTCTATTCGAAAGTCTTCATTGTTTGGAATCTCTTTCCTTCTCCATACTATGGTTGCCATAGGGACATCTTCATTCATATATCTGCAATATCGTTCTTTGTGACCAAGATAATTACATTTGTAACATACAAAATTTTTGTCCATCAATGGGGAAAATGAATTATAACTTATGTTGACAAATCCACGATTATTTCCATATCTTATATTTACACCATTCATGTTTCTTTCATAGTTTTTCCTTTCATTGATTCTGCAATTAATTGCCTTATGTCCAATATTTTTGCAAGTATAACAATGACCAAGAAAGAAACATTGATATCTGGGAATAAGTGACCTTCTTTGTGATGTATTCCATCTAGGTTCATGATATACAATTATGTAGTTTCCTTCATGATGATTGAATCTTCTTTGATTCATTAAGGTAGGAGGTCTTCTTGGATATTCAACTCTTTTGTAATAATTCCTTCTTTCTGGTATCCTGGTCTACTTCTCATCAATTGTCTATGTAGCTCTTTCTTCAACCTTCTTGTTGGTATTTGAATCTTCTTTGTATGAAGTTTCACCCATGAATCCAAGATGTGTTAGGTATTTTGGCGCCTGAGATTTTCTTAAGCTCTTCCTCAATGAGACAACTTATTGTTCAAGTTTCTCACAATATTCTTCTTTCTTCATCATTTGGACATCGTTTACTTTTCCTATTCCTCTTGCTTATTTGAGTAGAGTTTTCAAGGAAATGGTTTCTTCTCTTAGTTTTTGAAAGTATTCTAATTGTTTATTCAATCTTACAACTATCTTTTCACAACAACCCAATTCACTTCTTAGTTTTCTATGTGTGGCTTTCATCTTGCTATTTTCAATCTCAACATGCTTCAATTTTTTAATATTCTCATCTTCTTGTTGAATCATTTCTTCTTCATGATTTTCTTCTTATTCATTGGAATTTTATTATTCAGTGTCATCTCTTCCAATCCTTGGATGAGGACATTCAAATTCAACATGTCCTACTCCTTCACAATTAAAGAAAAGGAACTAACCTCTATTAGCTTCTTTGAAATTGCAGATGTTGTAATTTGCTTCAACTTCTTCTGCTTCTTCCCTTGCATAAAGGTCTTGTAGCTTATCCCAAAGTTATTTTGTTGATGCACATGATACCACCTTGAATTTCACTGAATCTGTCAATCTATCCAGGATGGTATCTATTGCCAATTTGTTGCTCCTTTTTTCTTCATTTTGAGCTGCAGTCGTTGGTTTCTTCAAAAAATTATATCCTGAAGAAAATGAGAACCAAACATCTACCCCAAGATGTTAAGCCCTAATATTGGCTCATTACCCTTTAATTGGGGCATATTATATTAGTAATTTTATTCTATTTATGTCGGCTTTAGGCCATTTGTTGTAATTATGCCTCCTAGTCTCCTATCTATACCAAGGAGACATTTTCATTGTGAATCATCTTGTACTTGAACATTTAAGTGGGGTAAAAGGAAGTTTCCCCCTCAAAGAGGCTTATTATCTGAAATTATCTATTTTTCAAGGAATTGAGCACTTTTTCTGAGGTTTTTCTATACTATATTGATATTTGGTTCTTAACATATGGTATCAGAGCTCAAGGTCTTGGGGTATCGCTGCTACATCTGAGACACCTTGTAATTCTTGCTATAATGTTTTTTCTATAATGTTTTAGAAGGAACGACTTGGAGGATATTTAGTAGATGGATCAAGGTACATTGGGTTCAAAATTCATCTCTTGAGGCCTTATACTTTAGGAGAAACATCCTGTACAAGGTAGGGTTCTGGAATCATCCTGAACTGAGTCATTGCGGATTTTCTCTATAAAAACTTTTCTGTAATTTTTCAGACCCTAAACTCCAGAGTATATTGGTATATACACCTTCTAGGTCATCTTAAATTGGTAGATACACCTTGTGTAAGATAGGGTATTTGACTAGTCTCAAGAAGGTGTTCCAGGTAAAACAATCGTAACTTCTTCCTAGACTATCCAAATTGAGTGGGACTGGTTTCATTAGATTGTGGACAATCTTTAGTATTTTTGGTGTGATTTTCAGAATTGTATATCAATTTTTTTGTGCGGGGCATGCTATACAAGTGAGATCTTCTGGAAAGGCCAAAAATCGACAAGTTGTGTGGAATTTACCATAAATTACACTTGCCATATCCAATTTTGATCAGACCTATGGCATTGCAGAGAAGAAATATCAAAGGACTACATAAAATAAAGTTTCATACCTAGAAGGGCCGAAACTTGGGAGATACACCAGAAGAAATATTTTCTAGCAGAACCACCTCAAACTCAAGGTTCAAAAGTGATACTTGGCCAACATGCCACCCAAAATGGGAACTTCTACATCCAATAAGCCTCTAGAAAATCCTACTTGAACTCTTGATGAAGGTGAAGAAATGCACAGGGACATAAATTATTTACAAAAGAAAATAGTAACAAAATATGAACTACAAGAGATGATGGAGGGTTTAAAAGGGGATATCATGGAAGTATTGAAAAGTTTCGTAATAGAGAAGACACTTGAAAGTGAAAATGCATCCCATGAAATTCATGATGAGGACACAAGGAAGGTGACTAAAGAATGGAGAAACTCCAACTTTGTTTTGAAGACCAACCACGTTCCTAATATTGATATGAGGAAGTTTGATGTCAAGGACCCAATCACATGGATACTTAAGATGGAGAAATTCTTTGATCTCCATAATGTGGCACATACACAAAATGTATGAATTGATTCTTTATATTTAGAACTTAATCAATTTGTATAGTATCGATGGCTTTTTTCTCGCAAATTACTCATCACTTGGACAATTTTCATAGAAGAAATGATAGCACACTATGAGGATACAAGGAGCAATACCTTCTTTAGCCAATTGATAAATCTCAAGAAAAAGGGTTCAATTACCGAGCACATTGAGAACTTCCAAAGATTGAATATAAAG
>ML789355.1:151725-171793 GCA_009831015.1 Picea engelmannii
GGTTCAAATGGTTACCCTTGGTAGAATGGTGGTATAACACTTCCTTTCATACTGCAACAAAAATGACACCATTTATGGAACTTTATGGATACCACCCTCCTTCCATCACTTCTTCTCTAAAATAAAAATCTAAGGTTCAATCAGTGGAAGATCACATCAAGAATCAACAACAAGTTCTCCTAATCTTAAAGGAAAACTTGACCATGGCACAAAATTGCATGAAACAATAAGCAGTTCAACATCGTAGTGAAAGAAGTTTTGAAGTAGGGGATTGGGTGTTTTTAAGACTACAACAATACACTCAGATGTCCCTCAAGCAAGCCAAGAAGGATAAAAAATTATCACCAAAGTACTATGTCCCTTATAAGGTGTTTCAAAAAATTGGTACTATGGCATACAAATTGGAGTTGCCTGCATCTTCACGAGTACACCCAGTTTTCCATGTTTCATGTTTAAAGAAGGTTATAGGTGAAAAGATCCCAGTTCAAACTATATTTCCAGAACTTGATGAGGAAGGAAAAATCATATTGGAGACTGAATCCATCATTGACAAAAGAATTCACCAGCTAAGGAATAGATCCATTTCAGAGTATTTCATTAAATGGAGGAAACTACCGGCTGAAGATTCCACTTGGGAAGATGAGTATTTTATAAAAAATCATCTAGAGTTACTCAAGAGTCGCGGAAAACACTTGTCTCAAGGGGAGGGGCATGTTAAGCCCTAATATTAACTCATTACCTCTTAATTGGGGCATATTATATTAGTAATGTTATTTTATTTATGTCGGCTTTAGGCCATTAGTTGTAATTATACCTCCTAGCCTTCTATATATACCAAGGAGACATTTTCATTTTGAATCATCTTGTACTTGAACATTTAAATGGGATAAAAGGAGGTTGCCCCCTCGAAGAGGCTTATTATCTGAAATTATCTATTTTTCAAGCAGTTGAGTACTTTTTTCTGACATTTTTCTATGCTATATTGATATTTGGTTCTTAACACAAGAGATTTCAAGTAAGTTTCCATTCTATTACTCCAGTATTCAAAATTGCTTCCATCAAATGGTGGAATACCATTTGGGATGTTGTCTTCCGTCTCTGCTTAGGATATTCCTTCTAGTGGTTAAACTATACTGAAGGTAACCCGCTCTGATACCAATTGTTCATACTTAGAACACATCACCAAAAGACTTCATCCTCCCTTGAAATATGGCCTTCTTTACTTTAGATTTCCTCTGAAATTCAACTTGTGTCTGTAAAATGAATGTATAATGATATGTATTTATACCCTTTGTATCACTTACTTTTAACATTAGGGCTGGCCTGACATTTTCTTATTTTGTAATTCTTTTCTTTAATTGTCTTCAGGGCCGACCTGTTCTTTCTTCTTCAATTCACCTTGTCATCTTCAAAAATTTATTTCTCCTCAACCATGAGGATCCATGTGACGTGCCACCTACCACCGAAAACAACATGATGTATACTATCCATCCATAGATGTTTTTTTTTCATGTGCACTTTTCTTCATGTCCAAATACATTCATCAATCTTGTGGTCCAAAACCAATGACTAGGGTTGACATCAATGAAAACAACCAATCTTCCAACAGAACCAACTTGAAAATCTGTAACGTTGTTTGGATTTTATGTATTTTAGTAGTATAGATCTGTTTTCTGTTTTCACTAATTTTCTTCTTACAATAGTTGTTTTCTGTTTTTTGTTGTAATAATTTCCTACTGATTTTACTTTTTTGTCACTTTATTTTAATTTTCTTCACTTTTATTCTGTTAGATTTTTATTTTGACACATTTTAGTTTCATTCAAAAATAGGATGTTGGATCAATTTTTCCATAGTGACACTCTTGTAAAGCATTGTTAGTCAATAAAAGGCAAGCTTACATATCTTTTACGATGTTTCCTCTGAAGGCACCCTTGAAATTGTTATATATTTCCACAACTGTCTTATAAAGAATTGGTTATCTCCCACTTCTTCTTTCCATTTCTTCATCCATCGATATTTTAAGAGAAAGTCAAAAAGTTTTCTCCTTGAAGTTAAGAGTAGATTCTGGTTGAATGATTATGCATATAGTGGTAAAACCCCTCATACTGAACACTTTTCATGAATTACTCCCAAATTCACGGTCATATTTCCATTAAATCCACTCATCTCCCCTTGTTGCATAATATTCATGGTTATATCTTCTTGATATATTGTTCTTGGTCTATGAAACCATGAGTTCTGAGTTCTAAATCTGTTGAAAACAAATTTCCCTGTGGAGTGGCCAGTTTTTTTTACCATTAAAATCACAATGAAGTTTTGCCCGCAAAGTGTTGTTAAAGCTTATTATTTTAAAAGCTTATAATACTAGTAGGTGGGACCCACTTGTAGATTAGAGATCAGGTCTAGTTCTATTTAATGTTGCACTACTATTTGACATTGCTTACATGGTGATATAATCTTGGTTTATTGGCGATGGATAAAGCATGTTCGGTGTTCTTTCGTTTCTCTAAGCTCAAGTTTTACAATGGCCTATGTTATCATTGCTAGCACTGCTATCTATTATTGGGATCTATTACTAGGAAACTTGCACAATGAACATGTTAGTAATAACATATACAAGCAACTCGAAGGAAATAAGGGCAATATCAATATAAAAGAAAATGAATAAATCATTCTATACTAATATGCTACAATATATACATTAAAAGGATCATGGTAAATCCTAGCTAACATATGATAGACATGAGATTTATTGAAGTTATATAGAAACATAGTGGCATGCATTATTGTATAGTGGAAATGGTATTATATGAGTGGCACTCTTGGAAATTAAAGGTTGTTGGTTTCGATGCATGTTTCAAATTGGATGATTTGTTGGATTATTGGTTGGTGCGTAAGAGATTGAATGAACTTGAGTGTGGAGGTGACATGCATTTACTACACGTTACCCCTACTCCTTTCGTTGGCCTCCACCCTAGTCAAGATATTATTCAACTAGGTCTTGCTATGGTTAGGCTTCAACTTTCAAGAAGAAGGAAACTGATCGGACATATTGCATTTTAAGGTGTGTTGATTACAGGTATGTATTTTTTTATCCATTCATGAGTCTTCTCTAGTTATGAAATAGATATTGTCTTGGATGTATTGATTTGTGCTTTCCTTGAGTATGGCAACTGTGCAAAATTGTGACTTTTGGAGGGTTTTGTTTGGTCTTGGGTGGTTGGTTGCCTGCACACATTATATCACCGAACCCATTCTTGGTTTTTATGGGGTTTAATGGGTTTGAAATGCCTAGTCTCTTTACACATTATTTTCTTGGTCATTGGGTTGTTCATGATTTTATTCTTCGCGCAATAGGTTTTATTGCTTCGCCTTGGCTCTCCTTCTTATCAACTTTGTTAGTTGGTTGAATGGGAGAGCCACGAGGGTTACACCCTACATGTGCCAAGTATCGTTACAAATCCGAAATGGATCCTGGTTCCTCTACTCATAGCTCTCATGTCATGGAATTTGTTACCCTGGCCACGAAGTAAATTGTGGTGTTCTTTGTGTTTACATCGTTGGTCTAAGAGGTTTTCTCCATTAAGAAGAGTCGAATCTATTGGTCCACAGAACAAACGATCGCTTCCTTAATTCTGAGTGTTGTTAGAGGAGACCGTTATGCCCTGTCAGGTGTACTATTGGTAGTTATTGATTTTTGGTGTGTTGTTGACAAAGTGCATTGCTGGTTCACCTCGTTGATTTTATGACACTAGTATTGGTTTGGTATCTAGTCATTGCAATTGTTATTAAATTGAATGGATAATATCATCATGGTTAATTATTATGAATTTTTAACTCAAATACACAGATGTTGCCTCTTTATTTTTATTGAATGGATAACTCGACACTGTTCAAAATTGATTATTGTACACTGAAATTTCGTGCTTGATGCATTGGTATGAGTGGTTTTCTATAGCATGATTTAATAATTATTGTAAATATTTGTTTTAATGGCTTGATGATAATTGCAATCATGTGGTTATGATAGTTCCATCCACTGTATAAGTATAGTTATTCAATTGTGTTGTAAGGGATGAACCCAAGTCTTACAACAGTTTGGTTGATTTGAGAAATCCTATTGATGTATGCTTCTGTTGGAATGGAAACTTGCCACAATAGGTTGATTAACTCATACTGTGACTGTGTGTTTTAAAATTTTCAAAAGGGAATGTCACATTGTGGTAATTATGGCATGGCTATCCATTGTGTATGCTATGGTTATTTTGGGTTGCGCCCCTAGAGATAATAATAAAAAAATTGAACATGGCTTCTTGCAATTTGTTCGATGTTTGTAAAATTGGGCCTGTTGTTGATGCCTCATTGAATTGGGCTTGTACAGTCACAACATTACACTTGCATTGATTGATTTTTTTTTTGGTTTCTACAACATAGCATGAGTGGGAGTGGTGACTATTGTCTATCTATTTAAAGGGCGAGTCAGGGTTTTTGCAATGTATATATGGATTATTTGGTTGACTATCCACCATGTATGTTTAACAAATGTTATACATTTTAGCAATTACAGGCACGGGTGAAATGAAAGTATAACTTCATTGCAGGTTTGAAACATGACTTTGAGTGCATTTAAAGATTGAAGTATTGTATGGGAAGTGGTGGTTTTTGATGATGAACATAGTGGAAATGGTTACTGTTATGCATTTAAGAATTGTTATGAGATGATAAATGAAGGGAACAGAGCTCCCCTACAGACTTTTGTGGAATCCATATTTTTTTGTTTGATGACTGTGTTAAGTAGTTGATTATGATCATCAAGAAAATTAATGCACAGGGTTGGTTCAATTATACGCAACAGTTGTTTGGGGTCATAGTGGTTATTTTTTTGGTGTATTTCCTTTAACAGAATTGTTTTTTGGATTACTTAATTTATTTTATGAACAGTACCCACTCTCTTTTCCTCACCATTATTTCACTTTTCGCTAATTACATCCCCATCACCTTCCCACTTTCATTTTTCACTCCCTGTTCTAAAATTGATTAGAGTCAAGAAGAATTATGTATTGAATCAGTTGAAAGTCACAGTTTTTGGTCAGATCACGGGGATTTTTCATGGTTTGCATTATAGTTGTTTGATTGTTGTCTTTGAGCAGTAATCGTGATATTTTCCCACTCATATTATAATTTTTCATTCAATACAAACCCTCACATATCCCAGGACACTTTGTTCATCCCCTTCTCATTGACAAACAATTAAACGATTTGTTTAGATTGGATTGCATGAGTCTTATATATTGCTGAGCCAAAATATATTTCATATTTTTAAAGAGTTATCATGTATGGTTATTTAAAAGGAATTTTTTCTAATCAATCACGCATGCAAGGAAGATTTGTTCAAATAAAAGGATGAAAATAGAGGCCTACTACGCCTCTGTCAAAGAGACGGCAACTACTTCCCCTTCCACATCTTTAGATAATTCTGGTAAACCTGTGTCCTCCCACTTGCATTGGAAGGACAATTGTTCTCATATGATCAACAAGATGAGGCTTAAATATTCCACACATATTAAGGAAGTTTCATAAGGACTAGAAGATGATAATATAAGCAAGGTAAATATTGCCTCACAAACCAGAAAATATGGCTTTGGAGTTTTATTTTATCTATTGTTGATGATAGTTGACTTCAGAAATTTTGGACAACATGTTTTATTTTTGGATATTTGAGTAATAGTTTTTGAAAATGATTTCAAATATCATGAGCTAAATTGTCAAAAAGTGAATATGTTGATGGGAGTCACAAGGTGGTGTGTTTTTTCATAACTAACTAGTTATGTTATGATCGTTATGAGCAAAAGAGAGTCACAAGGGGTCCCACCTACAAGTTATTATTTATTTATAACCCTTACTATGATTACTACTTTCCCCCCTAACTAAAAGTTGATTGAGTCTTTTAATAAACTTAACTAATGAGTTGGTTCAACTACTTCAACCAATTCTAGTGTGTTTAAAAGAAAAAGGAAAGGGAGGAACAAGAGGAGGATACAAGGAGAAGCATACTAAGGTTTTCTCTGTGAGTTTATGTTGAGATAGTTTAGTTTTCATCCATTCCTTAATTTATCACAAGGCTAATTCTTTTTATGATAGTAGTCTCTTATTGTAGAAAAAAAGATTCAGGGATGAATTACAACATTCAGACACTTGTTTTTCAAAGGTGTTGATCTATCTTTGATAGTTTGTGTAGACTTGTTTGTTTGTGAATTAGTTTTCATGACTGACAAAGGATATTGTGTAGGGTCAAGTGGGAAGTAATCTGTGGCAAGATAATCCAACTTTTAAGGTTTAGTTTTTGATTTTATGTCAAAGGTCCTTTTGTATGTTCCATCGGGGATGTCTAAGTTTGACTTTGGTCCTAAATTTCTATATGAAATTTTGTAAAAGAACGACTCTTTGGTGAATTGGAATGAAATAAAGGATCGATTTATGTCTCTTCTATCTTGATTATCATCTTGGTGTCTTTAATTATGTATTTACTCTTATGTCAACAACTGTTATATTCAGAAAATTGCATAAAAAGTGAGTTTTCAACAAGCTTTTTACTTATAAAAGATTATCCTAAGCACTAGAAATTAATAATTGTGAGTTAGGATGTTATTTTTGTTGGCTATAAACCTAGGGTTACATTCTTGTCTATTTTTATCTAGCCAAGAAGAATTTGAAAGAGTAAGATCATTTTATATCTTTTCCTCAATACCATACTAACTCATGCGAAATTGATCGAAAATCATACATGCAATGAAAGCACATGATAAAATTGTAAGAATCACAGACATGCACAACATACATCATTAAACACAAAATTGATACTTATCTTTGGATTATGAATACCACTGACTGCGTGTAGACCTTCCATGAACCTCCCAGCCCTACACCACACTGCTCGTCACTCTCAACAATGGGTTACCCCTGATATGAGACTAAACTCCACCCGAGAAAGGGATTTCCTAGGCTTGCCAAGGCTAACAAGAAAGTCACACAATTCAACAGGAAGGATTCTCTGAGGAGCCACTTATGCCCACTGCTCACAGACTCTCATTCCTCACATTCCTATCCCACCCCAGGAGTATACACCTTATCTAGCACACAGTTCACCAGTTTCCCACCTCTCTTATAGGGCTTCAACAATAGAGCATACATGAAATACCATATCTCTGTAGATTGTATTAGACTCCCTCTAGGATAATTTACTTCCTTAGCACACTCTCTCACCCGGAGAGAGTTGCTCACAGGCGTGACAAACTGCCTCTTCAATCTATGGGCCTACGAACTTGCCTTTGCAACCCACGAGCGTGACAACATTTTTGTTCTATATAGCTCCTAATAAAAATGAGAAAGGGTGAAGGAAACAACAAAACTAGGGTAAGGCAGAGTACAACTTAGAAAAATACCAATGCGTGCAAGTTACAGAGGTTCACGATTACCACAAATTCAACAATGGTGAAAATTTATGAGTACGTTCTCACTCAGTGAGTGAGTGAATTCGTCAAGATAGAGGTGGCTGATTGGTTAGAAAATGGAGAGAATGGTCAGAGCGTGAGACCCAACCATGAGTCCCCCCCCCAAAAAACAACAAGAATTTCCACTTAAAACTACGTGTGCCTGTGTTGACACATGTTGCTCATGAAGCACGATCCTTTCCATATCCTTCTATCAAAATTTAGAATAATAATAAATTATTCTTGGACTTAAACTCTTAGCATTAGTCCCTATTTAAACTCTTAGGATTCTTGGACCTAGTGGAGCTTATTCCCCCATAATCTTTCTTCGTGGTCGTTCTACACAAATGATGTTTTTATATTAATAATATGAATATTTACATGTACAAAACAGGCTCATGGCCTTTAACACCTAGACTCTTCGGCTTAATAAACACATAAGCCTATCAGATTATAACTTATTGTCTCACGAGCCTACCAAACATGTTACAATTCATAAATACAACTGGGCCTCATCCTTGGGGATATTACAATTCCCTCCCCTTATTTTTCCACTGTCCTTAGTGCAATTTATTAACTCAACATCAACAAGATTTTCAAAATATTCAAAAAAATGCAGGTATTTTGCCCGCCTAGAATCCTCATGCTTCCATGTCACATCCTCAGGACTGTACCAGGTCCACTCTACCTTTGCAATCCTTATGTCTTGATTTTGAAGTTGCTTTCTCTTTCGGTCCAATATGTGCACCAGATGCACTTGCAAGGCACCTTCTTGATCCACCTGAATCACATTCCAATCAATCACATGATTAGGATCAAGTATATACTTCCTGAGAAATGAAACATGAAATACATTATGAAAAGTCATGAATGTAGGAAATGAAAGCATATAAGGAACTCATCCAATCCTTTCTAGGATTTCAAATGGTCCACAATATTTGGTTGCCAACTTGAAACAATTTTCCAGCTTCGGGGAACTTCTATTGGCTTTCACTTTGAATAAAACATGATCACCCACTTTAAAATCCCTGTGGGTTCTGTTCTTATCAACATAAATTTTCTTTTTGTCTTGTGGAGTGTTCAAATTCTGCTTAATCTTCAACATTTTTTCTTCCATTTCTTTCAGCAACTATGGTCCAATTATTGCTCTATCATTTGGGTTGTCCCAACTTATTGGTGTGTTTCACTTTCTACCATAAAGTGATTCAAATGGGCTGATCTTTAGTTCTACTTGATACCCATTGTTGTAATAAAATTCTACTAAGTGTAGATAATCCTCCCATTTAGATGGTTTGTCCATCACATACATCCTTAGCGTGTCCTCTATCACTTGGTTTACCCTTTCTATTTTTCCATTAGATTCAGGATGATAGGTTGTGATGAAGTTCAAGTTCATTCTGAACCCCTTGAATAACCTTCTCCAAAATGTTTAGGTAAATTTGTGGTCTTTGTCTAACACAATTGTATTGGGTATTCCATGCAGTCATGCTACTTCCCTCATATAGATATCAACAACATTAGTTTCCGTGTGAGTAGTTTTCAATGGAGTAAAATGGGCAACTTTAGTAAGCTTATCCACCACCACCATGATGGAATTATGTTGCTTGTTTGTTCTAGGTAATCCTGTGATGAAATTCATTGTCACAACTTCCTACTTCCACTCAGGAATGGGTAATGGCTACAGTAATATAGCTCGGTACCTATGCTCAAACTTAACCCTTTGACATTCTAAGCATTTATATATGTATTAAACAATCTCTTTCTTCATGCCTAGCCAATAAAATTGGCTCTTGACCGATGAAACTATTTTTTGATATCCTGGGTGTCCCACATAAGGTATGTTTTGCATTTATTTAAAAATCACACTCCTCAATTCAGGAGAATTGGGTACATAAAATCTATTTCTGTATCAGATAATTCCATCAATTCCCAATTCATAATCTTCAACTTTTTTTTGCATTTTACCCCGCTGCAATTTTGTTACCAATTCCATGTACTGCAAATCTTCTTTCGCAACTTCCAAAATTATGCCTTTAAGATCCATTTGATACATGATAATGGTTTTAGCATGTATTTCATGCACTTTCCTACTGAGTGCATCAACCACTTTGTTCTCCTTTCCTTTTATGTGCTTGATATCAAAGTCATACTCAAGAGGAATTCCAACCAACTACTTTGCCTAGAATTTAGAGTAGGTTGATCAAAAAGATATTTCAGACCATTATGGCCTATCCTCAGCTCAAGCCTCTTTCCCATGAGGTAGTTCCTCCACTTCTTCATACAGTGCAATATGGCTTCCAACTCCAAATCATGAGTGGCATAGATCCTTTCATTCTCTTTCAACTTTCTCGACTCGAAAAATATTACAAATCCACTCTGACTGATGACTCCACCCATTCCTTCTTTCCAGACATCTTTACAAACCACAAAGTCTTCATTTGGGTCTGCAATCCTTAGAATTGGAGCATTGGTTAACAACTTCTTCAATTCTTGGAAGCTCTTTTCACATTCTTTTGTCCACTGAAATTTTACCCCTTTTCTTTGCAATGAAGTGATTGGGTGAGTAGTTATTGAAAACCCTACAATGAATATCCTTTAGTATCCATCTAGACCCATAAAGGATCTAAATTATGTCACATTCTTAGGTGTTGATCATCCTCTAATGGCATCTATCTTCCCAGGGTCCAATGCTATCCCTTCCTCTGAAATGATATGCCCCAAATAGTGGATTATGTTTTGATAAAATGAACACTTGCTCAATTTGGCATACAATTGATGCTCTCTTAGCACTTGCAATACCATCCTCAAATGAAGTAATTTTCTTCTTCTGAATTGGAATATACAAGGATGTCATCTAGAAATACAATGACAAACTTATCCAAATATTCTCAAAAAAGCACCATTCATTAGGCACATGAAAACAACTAGTGCATTTGATAAACCAATTGGCACCACTATGAATTCATAATGACCATACATTGTTTTGAAGGTGGTCTTTTTGATGTAATCAACTTTCATCCTTACCTGATTATATCCTGACTTGAGATCTATCTTTGAGAATATCTTTGCATCCTTCAACTGATCAAAGAGATCATCGATCCTTGGCAAATGATACTTGTTATTTATATTCACTTTGCTCAACTGTCTAAAATTAATGCACAATATCAATGTCCCATATTTCTTCTTTAGAAACAAGACAGAGGCACCCCAAGGTGACACACTTGGGAATATATACCCATTCTTTAGAAGTTATTCAAGATGCATTTGCAGTTCTTTCATCTTTGGTGTACTCATTCTGCAGGGAGTCTTCGACACTAGATCTTAACTAAGAATCAAATTATAAAGAATTCAATATCTCTTTCAGGGGGTAGTCCTTGAATCTCCTCAAACACATCCCCAAAATCCTTTAATATTGCACATTCTTCCATATTTGACACCTTATCTTTAGTTTTTTCTTCCATATGAGCTGTAAATATCTAGCAACCCTTCCTGTAACACTTCTTCAACTACATTGTTGAGATTTCTCTTACAGTAACTCCCATGGGAATTCCTTGGACTGCTCTCTGATTTCCTTCCTCATCCAGGAAATTAAATGCCTTTTTATGATAGTCTAATATGGTATGGTGTTGGTCCAATCGATCCATACCAATTAGGAAATCATATGAACCCAAAGGCAAGATGTTCAAATCTTCCTTGGTACTCAGTCCATTCATGTCCACTGGACATAATTTAACCAACTCAACAACCTTTCTCTTGGATCCTATAGCCAAGTACACCAACCCAGATTTCACATGCTTGCTTCTTGTCAACTGTAAACTTTCCACTACCTTGGCATCTATATAACTATGACTAGCCCCTGAATCAACTAAAATAATAAAGGCATTGTTATTGATCATACCTTCAAATTAAATCATTTATGATTGAAACTCAACTTGCTTGTTGTCTAGTGATACAGAGATCCTTGGTACTCTACTCCCCATGTCCTCCATTGTTTTTTCTTGCTGAACATTGTGGAAAACTCTCACTTTGTCACTTCTGTGAGGGAAATCTCTATACTTTTGATCCCCTTTACAACCCCAACATTGCATAGGTGGCTGTATTGGAGTTTTTTCACCTACTTCAACCATCCTGGACTCTCTAAACACTAGTTGTCTTTGAGCACTATTCTTGAAAAAGGGTGGCTTGTTCCCCTTCTACCTCTATTCCCTCTTGAACTTTTTCATGTCCTCCCAAGCCTTCTAGAAAGTAGGCTTTCCTTTTTGCTGATCATATAAGATTTTTTCTCTCCTTATAGTTTCTTCCATAGTTTTAGGATGATCATATTATATCTTTTCACTAAGGAAAGATGGAAGTCCACTCAAATATATTTGGATTTTGACAATCTCATGTTTGATGAAAGGGACATACTTCAACAACTCTAGGAATCTTCTTTCATATTCATCTATAGTCATGCTGCCCAATTTGATTTCAAATAACTCTTTCATCTTTCTGTCATAGTATCTCTTAGTTAGGTATTTATTTTCAAAGTGTTTATTGAATTCCATCTAGGTAACATTCCTCTCTTTGATATGTTCTACTTGCACAAGTTGGTCCCAATACATGGATTCTTTTCCTTTCAGTTGATGCATTACAATTCTTCCTTCTGCATGAGAGGAGTAATTCTGCAGTTCAAAATATTTCCTCATGCCAAGAATCCATGTCTCAGCATCTTCCTTCTTTTGGTGCTCTCCATCAAACATAGGACATTTAATCTTGTTCATTTCACCACTTAGTTCATCCACTCTAGATATCATATGCTTTCTGGTAGGATATGGACTTGAACTACTATGTTCTGAAAAAAAAAATTGCTTCAACTTCCACTAACATGGCCCATCCAGGCTCAGTGTTGAGATCATGAATCTGATACCAATTTGTAACATCCCCGACCACCAACACCTGCTGGGTAATGCTACCTAAGCCATTGTATCTTTTTTTTTTGTTACTTTGATATCAATTTGTAATGTCCTCGACCCCTCAAGATGGCACCACTAGAAAACATCACTACGAAATTTCACTGTAATACCATTTTGTGGCAGCCCCAACCACCCAGGTTGGGCCATGTAACACCACCAAAAGACTACTAAGCTCTGATAGAAGATTAATTGTTCATCCCAGAGTACATATATATTACATGAATTTCTAATGAAATAAAAGGAAATAAAATATACTACTACCATACTAACTCATGCGAAATTAACCGTAAATCATACATGCAATGATATAACATGATAAAATTGTAAGAATCATAGACATGCACAACAAGCATCATTAAACACAAAATGGATACTTATCTTTGGATTTTGAAGACCACCAACTGCGTGCAAACCTTCCGTGAACCTCCCAGCCTTAGACTGCACTGCTCATCACTCTCAATAGTGTGTCACCCTCGAGCTGGGACTAAAATCCACCTGGGCAAGGGATTTCCTAGGATTGGAAAGGATAACAAGAAATTCACACAGTTCAATAGGAAGGATCCTCTCAGAAGCCACTTACACCCACTTCTCATAGACTCTCATTCCCCACATGCCTGTCCCACCCCAGGAGTATACACCTTCACTGTCACATAGTTCATCGGTTGCTTCACCTACCTTCTGGGGCTTCAACAATAGGTCATACATGAAATCTCGAAGCTTTGTATATGATACTGGACTCCCTTTAGGATAATTCACTTCCTCAACACACTCTCTCACCTTGAGAGAGTTTCTCATAGGCTTGCCAACCTGCCTCTTCAATCTATGCACCTACCAACCTGCCTTTGCAACCCATAGGCCTAAAAACCTGTTTCTTCTATCCAACTCCTAAGACAAACAGGCGAGGGAGAAGGAAACAAAAAAACTTTGGTAAGGCAATGTACGACTCAACAAAATGATAGTTCTTGCAAGTTACATATTTTCATGATGTCCATGAGTTCAACAATTGTGGAAATGGTTGGTTGGGTGCTTTCTCAATGCGTGAGTGAATTCATCAGGACAAAGGTGGTCGAAACTGGAAAGAATTATGAGAGTGTGAGATCCAACCATGATTCCCCCTCCAAACATCAATAATTCCCACTTAAATTGTATTTTCTTGAGCTGACACATGGCACTCATGAAGCACATTCCTTTCCATTTGGAAGCCATTCCCTCTTCCCAAAGGAACTTAGGATATAATCATATCCTTCTATCAACATTTAGAATAATAATAATTATTCTTAGACTTAATCTCTTAGGCTTACACCCTGTTTCTATCCTCTCGGCCCCCTCTCCCTTACCCAGCCTAGTGGAGCTTAGTCCCCCATACTCTTTCTTCATGGTCGATCTACACGCAATGATGTTTTTATATTAATAATATGAATATTTACATGTACAAAATAGGCTCCTGACCTTTAACACATAGGCTTGTAGGCCTAATAATTACATAATCCTGTCATCTTATAATTGCTTGGCTCACCAGCCTTCAAAACATGTTACAATTCATAAATACAACTAGGGCTCGTCCTTTGGAATATTACATCCATGCTAATAATTTCCTTCCTAGTGGAATTCCATGATTTGGAAGTTGAGGTCCTTCCTTTTGACACCCAGTAAAGCTTAGGTGAGCCATGTATAAGTGGATCATGGTCCCATATTTTATAGAGATCTAGCTAGTTCCCTTGTAATGAACCCCAAAATTTACTAAAAAAAGAAAATTTGTCAGGGGGAAAACTTTAGTCTTATTGTGAATGACAATATATACCCAACCAATGTTTTTCAATCAATTCATTACTGACACATTACTTCTATTTTAACTTACTAAAATGTTAATAAAACTATCCATAAGGATTATAACACTCTAACCATAACGATATCTTCTCTTACCATTTTTATGATATTCTTATCGTGCATGACGACTCTTCCCACATCAATTTATTTATAAAAGTAAACAAAAGTCATACTTATAACTTGCACAAGGAGAACCTAAGGTTCTTTTTCCAATATTTATGTTTTATGGAATAACCATGTTGAGACATTGTAGTTATTACTAGAATTTTCCCAATCCCATGTGATAACCCATGTCTAACGAAATTTCCTATGTTCACATTACCCAATGATGCAAAGCAAAGGGTGGCTCTTAAAGAGAAAGTGGATGAAAACTGGAACCTATACTAGGAAGTTAATGCAACCAACGTATTTCTTTAAAGACATTAAAGGTGTAGCAATGCATGTCATACAAGGTCTACTTACCATGTAATTGTGAGTTCTAACACTCCAGGTACCTAACCAATGCCATCCATCCACTTCACGGATTTCACATGGAAACTGGGGAGACGTGTACTATGTCATTCTTCTACTACGAGCGATGGGATCGAGACACCATAACTCTCTTTGCATTATCTCTCCATACATTATTTCACTAGGCTTTCCTCCAATAATGACATTCCTTACGACTTGGTTTCTCGGTAGATCCATGGAACGAAACAACGAACCATGGTGATTGTAAGAGTTGGCACACTTAGAAAACTAGGTAAGACCTCTACGTGTTGATATTTTGTTTCAAATAAAAAAACAACCTGGGTAGATTGTTTCATTTTTCTCAATTAGGATTATTCGGTCTAATTCATTTTCCTTTCTGAACTTTTAAAGGGTCCATAAGAAAAACCCATGTACAATTTTTAAGTATGTGTAGGAGTAATGCTTCTGCTTCACTCCAAGAAACTAGAGGACACTATGCTTGACATGTCTCTCATCTAAGTATTAAATTTGAACAATATCTTACATTCTTGTGTTTAGTTTTATTTGCTTGAACATTTATGGTTGTTCTTTCTATTCGCTTGTATAATAGAACCACCCATTTTATGATTTACTGTTCTAGGCTTAAACTTGAATGTATGCGTACTAGCACAACCACATAATTGTGGCTGATCAACGCCGAAAGGCTGATAAGATGAAAAGAATCCTTAAAAGAATATACTAAATTTTATTATTGATTAACAAATAAACGACTGAGCTTCATTTATCTAGTGTTAATATTTTAATTTCTGTTAATCACTTAGGTGGCAATTAGTTAGCTATCAAAGTAATTTTTAAATATGATTAGGTAAATGTAAAAAAGTAAACACATAAACTGATGTCTTTATAATAGCTAGGACATTAATGATTGAAATCACAACCATTTATTTTGTGTGACTACTAATAATATTCCATCTATATTTAATCATGTCCATAGAAAACTTATTAAGCACTAAACCCCTATTAAATCTACCCATTGTCAATAGGTATACGCCTTTCATCATAATTAACGAATCTGTAAGATATAGAAAGGGAGGTTCTGTGTATTGAAGGGAGGTTATGTAATTATTATTTTTCTCTTGATAACTCTTCTTACAGTCTCCTTTTATTTTCTCGTGGAGGGTCAGTACCCAAATTAGTTTGATAATGAATTTCTGAGTTGTCTGTCACATAATGTTATCTTGGGTTCTCTTGTTGTTTTCTTGAAGTTGACCGTAACCCTCGGCACTGTTGTAGTTATAACTATGCGATAAACTTGACATTTCATGCAATCTCCCTATGTTAAGGGACCTGCTTGATCTATGTGGAGATGTTGATAGTTTAAACTTTTTAATTACTATTGTTTTCTTTGTAATTATTCTCTGTAATTACTTCATTTGATTCTTGAATACCCTATGTTAAGGGATATGTTCATTGATAGTTTTTTTCTTGAATTTGTTAATTATTATTGTTGTCTCTATAATTACTTCATTTTCTCCTTGATTACCCTATGTTAAGGGATATTTTTATTCTGTGAGGAAACGTTGATATATCTGACTCCTTTAAATGCTATCATCGTCTTTGTAATTACTCTCTATAATTATTCTCTTTAATTACTTCACTTGATTCTTGATATAATGTGATTCAATATAATTTCCTCTTGATAATATTCATGGTAATATCTGTTAAGAACTGCCTGAAGCATGCATTAGATTGATTAATAGAAGTAAAGGGCCTTTCGTATTCATATCTGGTTTTAAATTCATAGTTTCAAATATTTTATATGCATACTAGTTTGATGATGGGTCCCTTTTCTTGCAAGGGAACCCATCAGACTTCTATGAGCCTCCTTCTCCTCTCAATCCATGGATCAAACTTAATTTGCAAGGGAAAAACAACCAGAATTAAATGCAAGCCCGAGATAAGTTTACGCTTCTTCCTCTTTTTAGTTACTTTTTCCTTCCTTTAATTTTGAGGAGATAGTAACACTTATGGTTTCCCTTTGGAGGTTAACAATTGTGTGCTTCAATTTCGTGATGAGAGACTTTCCTATATCAAAAAGGTGCTCGGGTTCCATAAAACACTAGTCTCTTCCTAAGATTCTCTTTTACATATCAAACGAGAGATTTGCATTCACTTTTGTTCTTCATGAGATCTGTTATATATAGTTGTTGTTGATTCTTTAATTTTTTAAAAATAGTTAACATAATATATTTGGGCATGTATAACCCCATATGTATGAATATATTTTATTTGGAAGAAAACTTCAAGGCCTATCAAACTGCATAAATATAATTTTCAATATCGATCTCTAAGACCTATTGTTTCACATAACCATTCTTGTTAATATATATGTATAGGACTTTTAATTACCCTGTTTATTTACTCAATTCTTATCGCATGATTCTTTCCTCACTCCATTGGTTATAGAGACAATGTATTGGAAGAAGTAATAAATATACAATTTACTTATTATTGTCTTTGATACAATCTAATCATTTTGGTTTCACTCTTTTTCCTTTTCTGAAGTAGTTAATTTCGTGATGAGAGATCTCCATAAGGAACCTAGTTAGCTTGAGTACCTACACAATTATCTATGTAGATCAATTTTGTAGCTCGAATATAGATTTTATAGCTAAAAGAAATTCAAATCAAACATGAAATACTAACATATATCTAAGCAATTCTAATCTGTAGTATACAAAATTATCTAAAATATACATGGTTCTATAACTACATCCAAATAAGTGAGTAAAAAAATTATCTACATTTGTATAGGAATGTAAATCAACCAATATATTATGGCCATGAGGCACACCTATATAGATCATTACTTACATATATATCAACCATTTAGTACTTCAATAGAATGAAAAGTAAACAGGTAAGATACATATATGAAATAATTATGCTGGGAAAACAAATGGGACAACCATGTTCCACCCAACCATAGATTTAGAACAACCACTATTACTTATCCTGATCACCCCCTAGTTTGACCATGAGTCCATAAGGGAAAACTATGCATCACTCTAGCCACTGTCTCTCTCGACAATTCAAAAAATCATTTATCTAACACCTAATGTCCTTATAACATAAAATAGTTCTTTCCCAACATACTAAGAGACATACTACCTCCCACATATGTTGTATGTATATCATTTTCCCATTTCCTAGGACTTTCCATTCCTTTCCATCCTTGGGAAATTCACATCTTTACAAATCCCTTATTTTTAGGGACTTCTAGTGACATAACTCAACTTATGACACTTGTAAAAATCAGCTTTGAGTTAACTCAAACATGTTCCCCACTCATGGAGTCATAGTCAACTACTTTTAACCTGGATGTTTCATCTGTTCTCCAACATTTAATTTATTAAAATTTTTGTCTCTTACATGTTTCCATCAAAAGAGGATAGTTGGCAAGCCAAACTTTTGTCCAACAGTCATAAAATTAATAATTACATACTCCAACAATTTAAAATTCAAATTTCCATAAATGGAAATTTATTTTTAGAACAACAACCTTCAAATAATTCATTTTTTAATAATTCGATGATATAACATCCTTTGTCCCTTAATTCTAACATTGTCCTTAGTATTCAATTCATCTCTTGGAACATAATTGGAGAAGATTTCAAAATCTCTTCTTCCAATTTCCAGGTAGCCTCCTTAGGACTAAAGTGCTTCCACTGCACTTTTACCTGGGTGATGGCTCTATTCTGAAGTAATTTTTATTTCATGTACAAAATGCATAGAGGTTCCTCTTGGAAATCTTCTTCTGGTTCCACCTGCACCATGCTCCAATCAATTATGTGAGTAGGATCATTAATATATATTTTTAATAATGAAACATGAAAAACATTGTGAACTTTTAAATTTGTAGGGAGTGTTGGTTAATACGCCACTGGTCCAATTCAAGTTAAGATCTCGAAAGGACCATAAGATCTTGGTGGAAACTTGGAACTACTTCCTAGTTTTAGGGAAATTCTCCTTGCTTTGACTTTGAGATATACATGCTCTCTAATTTTGAATTCCCAATGTCTCCTTTTTAGATCTGCATAGATTTTATGTCGATCTTGTGCCTCTTTCAAGTTATGTTGTACACTTTTGACCATATTTTACATTTCTTTGAGAATTTCTGGTCCAACCATAATCTTGTCAACCGGATTATCCTAACTGATCAAGGTTGTGCATTTCTTTTCGTATAAAACTTCGAAGGGACTCATATTAACGGATGCTTGATACCCATTATTGTATGCGAATTCAACTAATTGTAGATATTTTTCCCACTTAGTTGATTATGTTCTTACATACATTCATAACATATCTTCGATAATTTGATTCGTACATTCTGTTTTCCCATGCAGTTGTGGATGGTAACTTGTGCTAAAATTCAAATTAGCACCCAAACCTGTAAACAATTCTTTCCAAAAATTAGATGTAAATTTAACATCTCTATCTGAAATCACCATCTTAGGAATCCCATGCAACCTAAATATTTATTTCATAAAAATTTCAGTGATATTAATCACTTTGTAAGTAGATTTCATAGGTATAAATGTGTAGACTTACTTAGCTTATCATTCACTGCCATAATTGAGTCGTTTTGTCTTTGAGTCTTAGGAAAATATGTAATGAAGTCCATTGAAATAATTTCCCATTTCCATTCTGGTATAGACAGAGGTTGTAAAAGACCTGCCAGATGTTGATGCTCATCTTTTACCCGTTGACAATCTAAACATTTAGACAAGTATCCATTTGTTTCATATTTTATATTAGGACAATTAAACTATTTTCTTAAAGCTATTATCATTTTCTGGTATCCTAGATGACCAGAATATGGATTTTGTGCAGCTCATCAAGAATCATCACCTTCAATTCAATAGAGTTAGGTACATATAACCTATTTTTTAACCTTAACAACCCACTTTTATCTATATTTAGATCTATACTGTGTAGATTTCCCTCATTTCTTTCAATTGTTTTGTTGTATTTTTCATCATTTCTTATTGCATATTTAATTCTATCCTCAATATCATTTTCTACTTTGTTGATAATTACTTCATATAACTCATTAGTTCTTCGACTTAGTGCATCCACAACTTTATTTTATTTTCCCTTGATGTTTCATACTTCAAAATCAAACTCACTTAGAAAGGCCAACCACCTTGCTTGTCTTATGTTGAGATCATGTTGGCTAAACAAGTGTTTTACACCACTTTTATCTATTAGTAATAAAAATTTTCTTCCCATTAAATAATGTCGCCACATTTCCAATGCATGAATTACAACTGCTAATTATAGATCAC
>ML789355.1:179539-191477 GCA_009831015.1 Picea engelmannii
GGGCTCTCATCCTCAACCCTAATTTATTCTCGCCCTTATCTCCTCGAACCCTAGCCTCGCTCGACCCTTTTCATTCTCGTTTTTTTTTTAACGCTCTGCAGAGGTGAAGGATTAGGCCAGCCATGGACGTCCCTCTGCTTAGTTGACCCTGGTATCCATGAGTTCCAGGAATGGAGGGTACGTCAAGCACAGTGGCACATTCCCTCTGCTCCATCATCGTGGTTCAATCGCTCGATAGCTAGACTTTGATGCTTGATAGCTTTGGCACCGACAGTGTGATGAGTTGTGTGGCTGGGCCTATGTGTTTTATGCTTGGTGTGTTGGCCGTGTGTGTTCTTGGCACCGGAGCTGGTTTTTTTTTAGCTAAAATTTTGTGTTCTGTGATTCAGTATATTTGGTGGACTTCCATGCTTGGATATTGGGCCTTGGATCATTGGTATGATTTCTTATTTTCTCTTGTAATAGTTTCATAGCTCAAGTGCTAGTTTGGCTAGATATTTGTGTGCTACCAAGTAACTATAGTTCAATAGTAGGTGTCCTCTTCTTATGATGTTCCTCCAAATTACTAGGTGTATTGGATGGCTTGAAGTCTGCTTCAAGAGAAATATTGGGTTTCTTTGAAGACAAGAATGAGTGTAGTTATAGTATGCCATATTATTTTGGCACGTTGTATGATTCTGGAGTGTTCATATCTTATTGATGAATGGTCGCCTAAATTCATTGAATTTAGAATAGTGTTGAAATAAAAGTAGTTCGAAGGCTTCTAGTCTGTGTAGGTCTTGTTTTGAACTACTATTAAGGAAGTTTATGTCCTTTGAAGCATTTGGGATATCTACGAGATAAAATATCCTAGATGGTTATTGGCTACTTTCTCTCTCTTTGGGTCAGTGTCTGTCTGTACTTGTAGCAGTGTCCGAGCACTCCAACCTGTATTATATTATTCTTGGTAATGGCATTTTTGAGAGAATTTGAGTAATTTTGGATGAATCTTCCATGGAAATAGTAATATATTGGTTGTTCTATGCACATAATATTTACTGATGTCCTCAACATATTGTTAACATGATTGTAATCGGGTTTCAAGGATAATCAATACAAGAATATGGTAACCATAGTGGAGGAGAGAGGATGGATGGCTAATTTTATGCTTATGAGTTTTGGAATGGAGAGAAATCTGAAGTAAAGGAAAACCCTAACTTGGGTTTACACTCTAAAAATACCATATATTGTATTGTCTAAAGCACTTGCTTTAGTTAAGATGATGTAATATATAGCTCTGGTCATTATTTTTGAATGTTGTGTTGTGCTATGCATTGGAATGTTGTCTTAGGCTCAGTGGTTGCGTTGATGTTGCATTGACGCGTAGTGCAAACACATTGCTTCCCCTCGTCTCTTCCCTTGGTTTCTTTGTGTGCACTCGGTCTTGAGTGTTGTCTAATATGTGCCTTGTTTTTGTTGCATGTTGGCTTTTTATATTAACTAGTGGGTTGTGTTGGTGCAGGTGCTTTCCCTCAGTGTTGGTCTCAAATTGGGAGATTGGCCCGCAGGCCCAATAATTTTGATTATTATATATATTTTTTTGCAGAGAATTCTCCATCTTGGGATCCTCCCTTTGCACTACCGAATTTTTTGGAATCTTGTGTGATGACCATGGTTCTATTTTGTGGTTGTTTTTGGAATGGAAACTGGAGATTTCACCCTTAGCTTAAGATTTTTCTTTAGATATGGGTAATATATTATTTATTTATTTTGTTTTTTTAGTGTATAGAAATATAATTAAATTATTATTTCATAAATAAAATTCAGTTTCATAGCACTTTAGGCCGGCAACATTGTAATTATTGTAGTAAAGAAGCAAGAAGTATGGCTACAAGAATACCCATCAATGGAGAAACTGCAGATTGGTTCCACATGAAATACTTGTAGTTCGGTATCAAGTCACAATCTAATGGTTATGGAACATTTGGACATGAATTTAGAGCCATTATTCTTTGCCACCTGGCTACAATTTGGGTATAATGCAAGGTATACAATTGTAAATTTACGTCATAGCAAATGGATTCCTAAGCCGTTTGTGCCTTGTACAGGCAAGAAGCAAGATTTTCAAGGTTTACATTGATTATCCTCTCTTCTTTATTTAATAGATAACATTAAAGTTGTTAAACTACACCCTATTTAATACGCAATAATTGTAGAGAGAGTTTCAATAAATACCCATGATTGTTTTACAATATTACAAACTATAACTCTTACTAATTCTCAGCCTGTGCAGGTGAAGAGTCATTCTTACAAGTGGCTAGAACCAAGGAGAGTATCTCTTTTTGTAATGCACATACCCTCCAATTCTCCTGGGAAGCATGCACACTCTCACGTTCATTCTGGGTAGTCTACTTAGGGTTATAGGTCATTTCTATTTATTTCTATTTGAGTTGATTCAAGGGTTTTAGGCTGTAGGATGGGAGTTGTTTCAGAAAATAGTTTGCACAATTATGTGGGTGGTAAATCCTTAGGTTTCAGTTTTTGAAACTAGGCTTTGATACCATGTGTAAGGTCTCTGTCCCCACAAAGCCTTATAAAACACAAGCTAAAATAAAGAATAAAGAAATTATATCCTGAACAATTTAATCATCAACTTATAATCATTTATTATTCAGCATAAATTAAATTTATGAACAACAGGAAAATAAATTTACGTAACAACCACATAACAGAGAATATTCATGAAAATACATACCTCTGTCTGATGCTATTTCTGCAATATCTGTCTCTCCTCATTGCTTCTCTACCCAAACTCTGCCCAAAATTGAATCCTTCCTCCCTATCAGCTAGGAATAGAGCCTATTCATCTCCCTAGCTCTAGAATTCCACGAGGATTCCTGGCCCCTGAGCCAAAAAATCCCAGCAACCGATGCACCCCTGCAACARTCCACCCAAACTCCAAACTAGAAAATACAAACCAGAAAACACAGTTCCTAATCTGAGAAAAAGTTTCCTTTCCCCAAAGTTTCCCCCAAAAGTCCCCCTCTCCCCGAATGCCTCTGCCCTCTCATATCCTCCCCCCATTCACTGCCTCCTACCTTCCTTTAATGCCACCCACCTTATCCCTCCATTCAATACCCTATCCCTCCATTCAATGCTTTATCCCTGCATACGTAAAGTTTTCTAATAATGAATTAAAATTTATTATGCCTTTAGTTCGTTACCCAAAAATTAAATGTGTTAATTAATCAATTAATTAATTAATCAACATATATTAATCAATAAATAAATTATTAATTAATTATTTAATATTATTAATAAATAATCATTATTTAACTAATACACATTAGGACAATTAATTATTTAATTAATTATACTTGATAAACCTTAAGCAACTATTTAACTAGGGTTGTTACACTTTAATTTGCGTGATTCATAACAAATGACGTGTCCATCCTGTGTAATACTCCTCCTAATCCTTCTTTACTTGCATCCACACAAACTACAAAATCTTTATATGGGTCTGTCACCTTAAGGATTATCATTGTAGTTAATCGTCCTTTCAATTTATCAAAACTTTCTTGGCATTTTTGCGAACAACTAAATTTCATTCCCTTTTTTTGTAGTGATGTAATAGGATAGAAAATTTTGGAAAATCCTTCGATAAACCTCCAGTGATAGATGGTAATCCCCATGAATGATCTTGTGTCTACTACATCTTTAGGAATAGGTCGTTCCATGATGGCTCTAATATTTTCAGGGTCTATTGCAATATAGTCTTTTGATATTACATGCCCTAGATATTGCATATTCCTTTGGTTAAAATCATATTTATCAAACTTAGAATACAATTTATGTTCCCTTAGAGTCTGTAATACTATTTTCAAATGTTGTTCATGTTCTTCTTTAGTTTTTGAATAGATTAGTATATCATCGATAAATATCAGTACAAATTTATCCAAATACTGGTTGAATATAATGTTAATCAAGAACATAAAAGTTGTTGGTGCATTAGTAAATCCAAAGAGAACACTACAAATTCATAATTTTCATAACGTGTTATAAATGTTATTTTTTTACATCTTCATTCTTTATCTTGACTAAGCTAGATCTCAAGTCTAGCTTAGAGAATATTTTTTCTCCTCCAACTTGGTCAAAGAGATCATTCATTCTAGGTAAAAGATATTTGTTTTTAATCATCATTTTATTCAATTGACGATAATCAATACACAATATTAGTGTTCCATCTTTGTTTTTAACAAACAAAACTAGTGCTCCCCAAGGTGAAACACTTGATCTGATGTATTATTTATATAACAATTCCTGTAACTAAATTTTTAATTATGTTAGTTCAGGAACACACATTCTATAAGGTGACTTTGATACTGGGGAAGATCAAGGTAGTAGGTCAATCGAGAAATCTATTTCTCTCCTTGGGGGTAGTTTTGGTATCTCTTCTATGAATACATCTTTAAATCCCTGAAGGAATGCAAAGTCTTCCAAACTTGGTTTTCTTTATTTTTCCAAAATATTAGTTACTTGAATAGCATATACTTTGCAACCATTATTAATACATGTCTTGAATTGCATTGTTGATATTTGTCTAAAAGAAACTGGTTTTATGATTCCCTTTACAATTCTCGCTATATTATTTTCATCCTTGTACACAAATGAATTTTCATAATAGTTCAATATCACTTTATTCCTTTCTAACCAATCCATTCCAATAATTATTTCATACGACCCTAAAGGTAACACATTCAAATTTAACTTTGTATTTTGACCACTTATATTGAGTTCATAATCAAAAACAAATTATGTTACCTTTATCTTTGTCCCTGTTGATAGCCGTACTAACCATGATTTAGAATGTTTTACATTTTTTAACTTTTTCGATTTTAATGAGGGTGGAGTAATATAACTTAAACTAACTCATGGTTCAATTCGTATAGATACATTGTTGCTATGAATTTTAACTTCAACTTCCATAATAGTGGATTGATGATCTGCTTGCCTTCCATCCAAAGCCACATTGATTTTATGAATGCTTCTGCCAATATCTCCAAATGTTGAAACCTCTTGAAGATTGTGGACTAAAGTTTTTATTGATGGGTTAAAGCGTGGAAAATTTGTCTGTAGGTGGGGTTCTCCATACTTCCAACATTTCAACGGTTCTCTGGGACTGCCCACTATCTTCTTGAATCCCAAATTAATTGGTTTATTTTCCCCTTGTGTATGCTTTGTGTCAAAGGGATAGTCCTCCCTTTGGAATCCTTTAGTCATGTTATCGAAAGGGTTTGGTTGGAAACCTTTATTTTTTTGATTTAATTTATCCTACTTTGTATCTTTCCATGCCTTAGGAATTTCAGATCTTCATTTATACAATTCATAACACATTCTATTATTCCTAAAGACCTCATTCAAAGATTTAGGATTATCAAATTCAGTTCTGTCTTTATAAGACTGTGGTAGATAACATAATAAACTTTGATTATTTACTTTATATTCTTTGATATAAGGAAGAAAGCTCAACAGATCTAGAAATTTATTAATAGTATCATCCATATGCATTTTTCCTAGTCTCAATTCATAAAGTTCTTTAGTCTTTCTTTCATAATAACTTTCTAATAAGTATTGTTTCTTGAAGTGCTTTTTGAATTGTAATTATTCCATCCTTTTTTCTTTCAATACTTTAGCTAGCTTCAGGTATTGCAACTAGATACTAGCCTTTCCTTTTAAATTATAAATGGCCATTCTAACCTTCATATTATTAGAATAATTATAAATCTGAAAGCATTTATTTATGTATAGCAGCCAGGCTTCATCTTCTTCACTAGTCTTTGATTCTCCATAAAAGGTGGAGTGATTTATATTTTTGAATTCACCTTCCGAGTGATCCAATTGTTTTCTCTTATTTCCTGTAGATGCCTTGTTTTTTGTCATGCGTGTGTCCTCAGAAGAGCTATTTTCTATTTTTGTTTTGTGATTAGAATTCTTTGAGGAATTTTTACTGACCTCCTCTTCCATATCATTATTCCCTGGAATATTCTTTGTTTCCATACTACGTAAGAACATTTTATTAATTTCTTGTTCATATTCTTGAGCTTTCTTTAACTTTTTATTATCATCTTTAAACACCTGCAATTCCACAATAACATTCCTCATAATTTTCAATACTTGGGTGGCTAAACTTCCTTCACTATGATATTCTGGGTTTCTAGGAATCTCTTGATTGTTGTTTCTCTCAGGTATGTGTAACATCCCTGACCACCAACACCTATCGGGTAACACTACGTAAGCCATTATATCTTGTTTTTGCTACTCTGATACCAATTTGTAACGTCCCCAACCCCTTAAGCTGGCACCACCGGGAAATTTCACTGCGGAATTTCACTATAATACCATTTTGAGGCAACCCCGACAACCAAGGTCGGGCCATGTAACACCACCAATAGACTACTAAGCTATGATAGAATATTAATTGTTCTTACCAGAGTACATATATATTACATGCATTTCTAATGAAATAAAAGGAAATAAAATATACCACTACCATATTAACTCATGTGAAATTGACTGTAAATCATACATGTAGCGAAGGTACATGATAACATTGTAAGAAACATAGACATGCACAACATACATCATTAAACAAATAATTGATACTTATCTTTAGATTGTGAAGACTATTGACTGCGTGCAGACCTTCCATGAACCTCCCAGCCTTAGATCACACTGCACATCACTCTCAGTAGTGGGTCACCCCCGAGTTGGGATTAAATTCCACATGGGAAAGGGGCTTCCTAGGCTTGGCAAGGCTAACAAGAAAGTCACATAGTTCAATAGGAAGGATTTTCTCAGGAGCCACTTATGCCCACTGCTCATAGACTCTCATTCCCCATGCTCATGTCCCACACCAAGAGTATACACCTTCATTATCACATAGTTCATTGACTACTCCACCTCTCTTCTAGGGCTTCAACAACAGGCTAGACATGAACTCTTAGATCTTTGTAGCTGCTACTAGATCCCCTCCAGGATAATTCACTTCCTCAGCACACTCTCTCACCTAGAGAGATTTTCTCAGTGGCTTGGAAACCTGTCCCTTCAATCTACGGGCCTTCCAACCTACCTTTGCAACCCATAGATGAACAACCTGTTTCTTCTATCCAAATCCTAAGACAAATAGGAAAGGGCGAAGGAAAAAACATAACTTGGGTAAGGCAGAGTACATCTTAGAAAAATACCATTGTGCGTAATTTAGAGAGATTTACGATGACCACTGGTTCAAAAATGGAGGAAATGGATAGTTGTGTGCTTTCTCAGTGCGTGAGTGAATTCGTCAGGATAGAGGTGGCCGACTGGTCAAAAAATGGTGAGGATGGTGAGAGCATGAGAGACAATCGTGAGTCCCCCTCCCCCAAACAACATGAATCCCCACTTAAAACTACATGTGCCTGAGTTGACACATGTCTCTCATGAATTTCGCTCCTTTCCATTTGGAAATCATTCTCTCTTCCCAAAGGAACTTAGGATATAATCATATCCTTCTATCAACATTTAGAATAATAATAAACTATTATTGAACTTAAGATCTAGTATTAGTCCCTATTTCCAGCCTCTCATCCCCCTCTTCATTACCCATCCTAGTGGATCTTAGTCCCCCATACTCTTTATTTGTGGTTGGTTTACACACAACAATGTTTTTATATTAATAATATGAATATTTACATGTACAAAATAGGCTCCTAGCCTTTAAAACCTAGTCTCTCATGCCTAATAAACACATAAGCCTATCATATTATAATTGCTTGGCTCACCAGCCTACAAAACATGTTACAATTCATAAATACAACTGGGGCTCATCCTTGGGGATATTACAACCCCCTCCCCTTATTTTTTCATTGTCCTCAGTGAAAATTATTTACACAACATCAACAAGATTTTCAAAATCTTTAAAAATATGTAGGTATTCTTCCTGCTTAGCATCCTCATTCTCCCATGGTGCATCCTCAAGAACATACCAGGTACACTAGACCTTTACAAGACCTATGGCTCGATTCTCGAGTTGCTTTCTCTTCTGGTCAAATATGTGCACTAGATGTACTTGCAAGGCACCTTCTTTCTCCACCTAAATCAGATTCAAATCAATCACCTGATTAGGATTAGGTATATACTTATTTAGCATTGAAACATGAAATAAATTATGAACAGTCATGGATGCAAGAAATGCAAGCATATAAGAAAATGGTCCAATCCTTTCTAGGATTTCAAATGGTCCACAATATCTGGTTGCCAACTTGGAACAATTTACCAAATTTAGGGAGCTTCTATTAGTGTTCACTTTCAAGAAAACATGATCACCTAGTTTAAATTCCCTATGGGTTTTGTTCTTATCAGCATAACTTTTCTTCCTGTCTTGGGCAGACTTCAAATTCTTCTTAATATTTAACATTTGTTCTTACATTTCTTTGATAAACTATGGCCCAATTATTCCTCTATCAGTTGGGTTGTCCCAGCTTATTGGTGTGTTTCACTTTTTGTCGTAAAGTGCTTCAAACAAGCTCATCTTTAGTGATGCTTCATACCCATTATTGTAAGCAAATTCTACTAAGTGTATATAATCCTCCCATTTATATATTTTTTCCATCATATACATCCTTAGCATTTCCTCTATCACTTGGTTCACCCTTTTGGTTTTCCCATCAAACTCAGGATGATAGGTTGTGCTGAAGTTCAGGTTCATTCTGAACCCCTTGAATAACCTTCTCCAAAATTTTGAGGTAAATTTCAGGTCTCTGCCAGACATAATTTTCTTGGGTATTCCATTCAATCATGCTACTTCCCTCATATAGATATCAACAACATTATCTCCCTTGTGAGTAGTCTTCAATGGAATAAAATGGGCAACTTTCGTAAGCTTATCTACCACCACCATGATGTAATCATGTTGCTTGTTTGTTCTGGGTAATTCTATGATGAAATCCATTGTCACCACTTCCCACTTCCACTTAGGAATGGGTAATGGCTGCATTAATCCAACTGGGTGTCTATACTTAGCCTTAACCTTTTTACATTCTAAGCATTAATTATGTATTCAATAATCTCTTTCTTCATGCCTGGCCAATAAAATTGTCTCTTGACTGATGAAACTATTTTATGATATCCTAGGTGTCTTTCCTAAGTTACATTGTGCATTTATTTCAAAATCACACTCCTCAGTTCAGGATAATTGGGTATATAAACTTTATTTTTGTATCAGATAATTCCATCAATACCCAATTCATAATCTTCAACTTTCTACTGCATTTTACCCTGCTGCAATTTTGTTACCAATTCCATGTACTGCAAATCTTCTTTTTAGCTTCCGAAATTCTACCTTTAACATCCGTATGATACATGATAATGGTTGTATCATGTAGTTCATGTACTCTCCTGTTGAGTTCATCAACCACTTTGTTCTCCTTTCCTTTGATGTGCTTGATACCAAAGTCATACTCACAGAGGAATTCCAACCATATACTATTCCTGGCATCTAGAGTAGGTTGATCAAATAAATATTTCAGACCATTATGGTTTGTTCTCAGATCAATCCTCTTTCCCATGAGGTAGTGACTCCACTTCTTCAAAGCATGCAATATGTATTTCAACTAAAAATCATGAGTGGCATAGAACCTTTCATGCTCATTCAATTTTTTGGACTCGAAACATATTACAAATCCATTCTAACTGAGGACTCCACCCATTGCTTCTTTGTATACATAGGTACACACCACCAAGTATTCATTAAGGTCTTCAATCCTTATAATTGGAGCATTGGTTAAAAACTGCTTCAATTCCTGGAAGCTCTTTTCACATTCTTTTGCCCACTGAAATTTTACCCCTTTTCTTTGCACTGAAGTGATTGGGTGAATAATTCTTGAAAAACCTGCAATGAATCTCCTGTAGTATCCAAATAGACCCATAAAGGATCTGAATTTTATCACATTCTTAGGTTTTCAGCATCCTCTAATGGCCTCTATCTTCTTAGGGTCCACTACTATCCCTTCCTCTCAAATGATATGCCCCAAATAGTGAATTATATTTTGATAAAATGAGCACTTTCTCAATTTGGCATACATCCAATGCTCTCTTAGCAGTTGCAACACCATCCTCAAATGATTCTCATGTTCTTCTTCCAACTTGGAATATACAAGGAAGTCATCCAAAAAGACAATGACAAACTTATCCAAATATTCTTAGAAAACACCATTCATTAGGCACATGAAAATAGATGGTGCATTTGATAACCCAAATGGCACAAGTATGAATTCATAATGACCATACCTTGTTTCAAAGGTGGTCTTGCTGATGTCTTCATATTTTATCCTTACCTGATGATATCCTAACCTGAGATCTATCTTTCAGAATATATTTTCATCCTTCAACTGATCAAAGAGATCATCGATCCTTGGAAAATGATACTTGTTATGTATAGTCACTTTTTTCAACTATATGAAATTGATGCACAATCTCAATGTCCATCTTTATTCTTCACAAACAATATGGGGGAACCCCAAGGTGACACACTTGGTCGTATATACCCCTTCTTCAAAATTTCTTCATGTTGCATTTGTAGTTATTTCAGCTCAGGTGTACTCATTCTGTAGGAGTCTTTGACATCAGAGTTGCTCTAGGCATCAAATTTATAGACAAATCAATATCTCTTTTAGGGGGTAGTCCTGGAATATCCTCAAACACATCCCCAAATTCCTTTAATACTTCATGGTATTCCATCTTTGACACCTTATAGTTAGGTGTTTCTTCCATATGAGCTGCAAATATTTGACAACCCTTCCCTGTAACACTTCTTCAATTGCATTGTTGAGATTTCTCTGACAGTAACTGCCCCAGGAATTCCTTGGACTTCTCTACTATTTCCTTCCTCATCTAGCAAAGTAAATTCCTTGTTACGATAGTCTAGTATGGCATGGTGTTGGTCCAACCAATCCATACCAATCAGGTTGTCATATGATCCCAAAGGCAATATGTTCAAATATGCCTTGGTACTCAGTCCAATCATGCCCACTAGATATGATTTAACCAACTCAACAACCTTTCTCTTGGCTCCTATAGCCAGTTGCACCAATAAATATTTCACATGCTTTCTTCTTTGAAATTGCAACATTTCCACTACCTTGGGATCTATATAACTATGACTAGCCCCTGAATCAATTAAAATAGTAAAGGCATCGTTATTGATCATACCTTCAACTTCAATCATGTGTGATTGAAACTCAACTTGCTTGTTTTCCAGGGCTACATAGATCCTTGGTACTCTACTACCCATGTCCTCCACTATTTATGTTTGATGAACATTATGGATAACTCTAAGTTTGTCACTTCTGTGAGGGAAATATCTATACTTGTGATCCCCTTTACAACCCCAACATTGCATAGGTGGTTTTCTTGGCCTTTGTCCACCTACTTCAGCCATCCTGGCCTCTTTAAACAATGGATGTATTTGAGGACTATTCCTAAAAAAGGGTGTCTTGTTCCCCTTCTACCTCTGTTCCCTCTTGAACTTCTTCTTGTCCTCCCAAGTATTATGGAAAGTAGGCTTTCCTTTTTATGATCATATAAGATTTTTTCTCTCCTTATAATTTCTTCCATAGTTTTAGGATCATCAAATTGGATCTTGTCACTAAGAAAAGTTTGCAATCCACTCAAATATCTTTGGGTTTTGACAGTCTCATCTTTAAAGAAGAGGACACACCTCAATATCTCTAGGAATCTTCTTTCATATTCATCTATAGTCATGCTGCCCAATTTGAATTCAAAGAAATCTTTCATCTTTCTATCATAGTATCTCTTAGTTAAGTATTTATTTTCAAAGTGTTTCTTGAATTCCCTCCAGGTAACATTCTTCTCTTTGATATGTTGTACTTACACAAGCTGGTCCCACCACATGGATGGTTTT
>ML789355.1:198021-216287 GCA_009831015.1 Picea engelmannii
AATCTATTTTGGCATGTATACCCCATATGTATGAATATATTTTATTTGGAAGAAAACTTCAAGGCCTATCAAACTGCATAAATATAATTTTCAATTTCGATCTCTAAGACCTATTGTTTTCGATAACCATTCTCGTTAATATATATGTACAAGACCTTTAATTACCCTGTTTATTTACTTAATTATTATCACACGATTCTTTCCTCACTCCAGTGTTTATAGAAAGAATGTATTGGAAGAATTAAGAAATATATAGTTTACTTATTATTGTCTTCGATACAATCTAATCATTTTGGTTTCACTCATTTTCATTTTCTGAACTAGTTAATTTCATGATGAGATATCTCCATAAGGAACCTATTTAGATTGAGTACCTATACAATTATCTATGTACATAAATTATCTAGCTGAAATATACATTTTATAGCTAAAATCAAGTCAAATAAAAAATGAAATACTATCATATATCTAAGTAGCTCCAATATGTAGTCTACACAGTTCTATAATATAGATGTGGTGTTGTAGCTACATCCAGATGAGTGAATAAGCAAATTATCTACATTTATAAAGACATGTAAATCAACCAATCTAATATGGCCATGAGAAACACCTATATAGATCATTACTTACTTATATATATATATATATATATATATATATATATATATATTATTTCAACATAATGAAAAGTAAATGTAATGTACCCTAAATTTACCAAAATAAAAACAAATTTGTTAGATGCATTACCACTTCTTCACTTTTCCCTATTTGTTCCACATAACTTTATTATCCCCACATTAGCAATATAATGTATTCTTTGCTTACTCTATTTAGATAGTATATCCTACAAATACCATCAATAATACAATTCTTATCATTGCATGTTTATATGCATTATTACCAAAGGATCTATCTTATAACAAATACTCAACACCTTCTACATTGAATCCACTAAGTGGATACTTAATACTTACCCATATATAACCCCATATATGGTGCCCTTACTTCTATCATTATGCATATGTATAAAAATTATTGGATTTATCATGTGATATATAATCTTTACTCTACATATATATACATCATACCAAATAAATATATATATTTATTTGGTATGATGTATATAATCTTTATATATATATATATATATATATATAAAAGGCCATAAACAATAGGCTTATTCTTATAAAATTGTATGGATAATGTATTATATTCACTACACGAAATCATTTAACATTGCTAACATATATGTATATGTCCATATAATACAAACCTTACCCCTACTATATACATATTATACCTATTATACATAGAGGTCGTATCTTCTTATCTTTAATTTAACATGGTAATGAACCAAAATAGTTCTTGCCATAGTGTATTGAAAAGGTTACTCAACGCACAAGGATTATCGTTACTGAAGTAGTCATAAGGTTCTTTTCCAGCAAGGGCGTGATGGGTTGTAAACCCTAATTCTACGATAACACACTTAACCAACACCTAAACCCTAAGCCAAACAACGTGAACACCCCACCCGACCTGGTGACATGGCCAGCATTGAATGAGTTCTGAACTTATGTTAATGGTGTATGTATTTTATCCCTATAGGCATTTAACCTTGTCTGTGTACATTAATGGAAGGAATGTGACATACTCCTTGAGATTGAAGAACTAGGCAGCCGTGTCGACTATGGGATCGCCACCTTCAAAAACTTCACATGGCAATGTACTGCATTTTTTTTGTCACCCATTACTTCCACTAAGAAATCATTTCGAGGTCACGACCGAAACGTTCTTCCCCATTTGGATATGTATTCACCCAAAAGAAATTTGACTCCAGAATTGTAAATGTTTCAGTGTTAATCCTAGAACGACTTCCTCTATGTGGTTGGCCTAAAATGTGGAAAAGAACTCGGCCTAGAATAATCGTGGATGCATAACTGCCTGGTCTTTTCTCTGTACAAGGTAAACCCAAAAATTCTTTGTTACTTTTAATATTCTGTAACAATTTGTGGATAGTTTGCATTGGTAGTCGTGTTTGTATTCCACCTCTGTATCTGTCTCCTTCTCGGCTCTCGGGTTTGAAACTTCATTCATTTTATCTTCACTTAATCTCTGTGTAACGCCCTACATCCAGACTCTATGTGATATATCCCATTTGTGTAAATCATGGTCAATCTTTGGAATATTGAAAGTTTATCATTCGAAGTGCATTTACATCGTTTCATGACTCTGAGTATTTACATTTCCACACAGCCGACTATAGTTCTGTGTGAAATCTATAGATAGACAAAAGAGTTAACCTTTGAATGGATTTATCGGTTCGATTGTTTACTTATTTTCTCATCGGTACAACTTGTGAACACCCTTTACCTGAACGTGTGTAACATGTAAATTCTAACCTTGTATAATATCTACTGCAAATAGATATTCAGTAAAAGAACAGAAACAATACAATGGAAAATACAAACATTACACAGATTTTTTTCCCTTGGAAACCCAAACCAGGAAAACCAACATATTCTATATTCATTCATGTGTCATACATTGTTTACAATACAATATACACATACCAGGCAATGACATCCAAAACCCTAACCCAATAACTTGGATTAGTCCAAAACCCTAATTCCTTAACCGGAAATAGAAAACCATCGGCAAAAACCATGTGCCGAAAAACCACCTAAATAAGTGACATGTTTCTTGAGGAATTTTTTTTTTCAGGGGTGCTTCCCCTGCACCTTCCAAGAGGTGGCCTAGCACCCCCCCCTCTAACCCCCATGCATTCGGGACGCAAATGCTCAGACACTACTACTCGTGCAAAGAATATAAAACATACCCAACATTCTCCCACTTGTTTTTTTTCTTTGCATACAGGGGGTTACAGGGTTACATAGTCAACAATCTAGGGAAGCAGCCACCATGGATCCTCTACACCAAGAGAACTTCTCAGTGCTCACCATTTTTTTTAATGAGTCTACAACATTCTTAAAAGTGTCCACCTTCATCAGTATTACTTATTTTTCTTCAATCATGTCTCTCACAAAGTCATATTGAACATCAATATGTTTTTTCTTTGAATGATAAGATGGGTTCTTTGCGAGAAAAATTGTACTTTGACTATCACACTCTATCCTTACAGTTTGTTATACCAACCCAATACATGAACACAATATTTTTAACCATACTACTTTCTTACTTGCACGAGTGGCTTCCATGTATTCAACTTATATAGTTGAAAGTTGTTGGAGTTACTTCACACACACCTAGGATTTATTTTTCTTAAGGTTAGTCCTTGCTTATTAGTCATAATTAGTCATTATCCAGTCTCCTATATTTTAGGGGAGAATATTTCACTTGGAGAATATTCTCTTTCAGTTGACACTTCAGTTTGACTAGTTGAGTTGAGTTTAGATGTTGCATTGGTTTTGTCACCATGCAACATTGAGATCATCACCAACTCACTACTCTTTGTGCAGTCAGTTAACTGAAGACTAGTTGACTAGTTAACTCAACTAGGTGGCAGTTCACTCCCGTAACTTCCTGAGAGACTAAACTAGGTGGTAGTTTACTTTTGTAATTGTTGGTGTGTGTCTAGATCAATCTAGACCACCACTATGTCTCATTAGTTACACATTTATCCTATATGTATTGTAAATTATTCACTCTTTGAGTGTGGAATACGATTAATGAGAATTTTTCCATTCTTTCTATCTTGCTTCTTCTTTCTCAATTTTTATCTGCAAATGTGTGTAGTATTTTCTAGCTAGATCTATTATGTGCAGGTTCAACATATTTACATGGTATCAGAGTTGACGGACTGCTAATGAAAGGCTACACCAAATTATTTTTTTCCGGTACTGAAGATTGAAGAACACATAAAGATGGAATTTATGTTTTACTCACCAACAATACTTCTCACACCTCATAACTATTTGGAATGGAAGCCAACAATTTTTATTTTTCTAAGATGAAAAGGATTATACCAAATAACCATGGAAATGGAAGTAGAGCCTAATTTTGTCAATGGGAAAAATGATTTTCTCAATAGACAAGATATGGCCATAGGAAGTATCTGCATGTCTGTTTCTCCCAAACTTTTCCATCAAGTATATGAAGAATCACAAGGATTAACTCCAAATGAATTATGGACTAGATTGGAGGTTCTATTTGGGAATAAATAATATTGGGAATATTTCATCCAGGAGGTCGAATAGATAGAGCCAAAAGAGAAGCCATCAGAAGATCAAGCCTCTTATTATGAAGAGTCTTCTACAAACGTTTTTGCATAAATTAGTATTACAATAATCGAAGATGATGTCTACTCCATTTAAGATTTATTTTCTGAAATTCATGTGGAATATATATGGCATGCATCTCAGGAGTCACATACAAACACTTTTGCATGCACCATGCATGCATCTGAGGAGACAAAAAGGCAGCCGCGCACATCAGATGCCATTCTAATATTTTCTGAGCACTATTTGCAAAAACATATTAGATATTTGAATTCCTCTCAGGAAAATATCAAATTTCAAAAAAAAATCATCCAAAATGGAGTCTGGAAAGTGAATTTATGATCATTTTAAAATCAACAAAATTTCAACATTTTTCTGGAAACGACTGCACGGTTTTCAAAATTTCATCCAAAATTTATTTGGATATTATTCATTACAAGAAGATAAAGTGGATATGTGTGTAAATATCAATGATGCATATACTTCATCAGATCCATGCAGACATTTACATCTTCAACAAAATCTTCAAAGAGTACAAACTTGCACGGTTGTGATGTCTTCTTGGAGTGAAGGACATGGTTTCTTAGCAACTACCTTTTGTTCCTTATCATTTTTTATTTAATGCATTGTAATTTGAGGGGGGTTTTGTTCCCATGATGTTTTCCCTCTTTCCTCATTTAGTTCATTGTATCTTTTGTATTTGGGTACCTAACATTGCCTCGTAGCTGAGACCCATTCTTTATTTTCACCATAGTGATGTTCATGGGGGATTGTTGGAGTTACTTCACACACACCTAGGATTTATTTTTCCTAAGGTTATTCCTTGTTTATTAGTCATAATTAGTCATTATCGAGTCTCCTATATTTTAGGGGAGAATATTCCACCTGAAGAATATTCTCTCTCAGTTGACACTTCAGTTTGACTAGTTGAGTTGAGTTTATATGTTGCATTGGTTTTGTAGCCATGCAACATTGAGATCATCACCAACTCACTACTCTTTGTTCAGTTAGTTAACTAAAGACTAGTTGACTAGTTATCTCAACTAGGTGGAAGTTCACTCCCATAACTACCTGAGAGACTAGACTAGGTGGAAGTTTACTCTTGTAATTGTTGGTGTGTGTCCAGATCAATCTAGACCACCACTATGGCTCATTAATTACTCATTTATCTTATATATATTGTAAATTATTCACTCTTTGAGTGTGGAATACAGTTAATGATAATTCTTCCATTCTTTCTATCTTGCTTCTTCTTTCTCAACTTCTCTTTGCAAATGTGTGTAGTATTTTCTAGCTAGATCTATTATGTGCAGGTTCAACACATTTACAAAAGTGCCACTACAACTTGTCTTTTGCTCATCCAACTTATTTCTCCTCCAAATAGGTTAAACACATACCCACTAGTAGATCTCCTACGATCCTAATCTCCAGCCCAGTTTGCATCCACAAAGCCATGTATATCCACCACTATGTCCATTCTCGGTCTTTCTTCGTAGCACAATCCATAGCTAGCAGTGCCACACAAATACCTGAAAACCCTCTTTACTGTTGTCCAATGCTCCTTCCATGGTTTTGACATATACCTGCTCAAAACACCCACTACATGTGTAATGTCCGATCTAGTACATACCATTTCATACATCAAACTACCAACTGCACTCGCATATGGAACATGAGACATGTCCTCCTCTTCTTCATGTGTCTTGGGACACTGATCCGTCGATAACTTTACAGAAACAGGAATAGGAACCTTGATCGGTTTACATTATTGCATATTAAACCTCTACAATATTGTCTCAACATATTTTCTCTGATTTAACCAGAGTTTCCTCTTTTTCCAATCTCTTTTAGTTTCCATGCCCAAAATGAAATTTGAAGCACCGATATCCTTCATGTCAAATTTAGAGGACAACTCAGTTTTCACATCCTGGATAATATCCCTGTTGTTTCCTATCAACAACATGTCATCCAAATACAAGACCAAATAAATCAAATGATCACCAATTAATTTAAAATACACATAGTGATCCTCTTTTCTTCTTTTGAAGACAAGTCCCAGCATATAAGTATCAAATTTTTGATACCACATCCTTGGTGATTAATTTAAACCATACAGGGACTTTTTCATCTTGCATACCATCTCCTTGTTTCCTTTCACAACATAACCTTATGGTTTCTTCATATAGATTTCTTATTCCAGATCCCCATGTAGGAATGATTTCTTCACATCCATATGTTCTACTTCAAAATAAAATGCAACAACAACGGATAACAAAAATATTATAGAGGTTAACTTGACAACAAGAGAAAAAAATCTCACCAAAATCAATTCCCTCAACCTGGGAATAACCCTTTGCTACTAACTGAGATTTGTATTTCTCCACTTTTCCTTCTGCATTTAGCTTCTTTTTAAATACCTATTTTCTTACAATGGGTTTTCTTCCAGTGGGGAACTCCACTAGATCCCAAGCCTCATTCTTATTCAAAGATGATGCCATTTCTTCGTCCATGGCCCTTTTCCAGAGATTTCCATCCTATGAATCCACTGCCTCCCTGACAGTTCTAGGATCATCATTAGTAATAGACAAAGAAAAAATTGAACGGAAATTATATGGACTATACCTTTCTGGTAGCCTTCTTTCTCGAACCGATCTCCTCAATACTAGAGTATGATGATATTCTTCTTCTGATTCATTTTCTTTTGTAGAGTTTGATTCATCATCCGTTAAATCAAACTCTATCTTCTATGGTTCTTCCTTACTTGGTAGGAATTCCTATCTAACAACATCCTTCATTTCTTTAATTACCACATCTCGGCTATACACTACCTTCTTAGTTTTTGGGTTCCAAATCTTATAACCTTTGATACCATCTTTATATCTAGTAAAGATACACTTTTCAGCCCTCTTATCCAGATTACTCTTGTTTTCCTTTGGAACATGAACATATGCATCGCAGCCAAATACCTTGAGATGTGTGAGAGAAGTTTCCTTACTAGTCCATACCTCTTTTGGAGTATTTTCATCCAATGTTGATGAGGGTGATGTATTGTCTAGGTAACATGGAGTACCCACTGCGTCTGCCCATAATTCTTTCCCTAACTCGACACCACTGAGCATGCACATTACTTTTTCCATCAGCGTCCTGTTCATTCTTTCTGCAACTCCATTCCACTGAGGTGTATATGGAGTAGTCTTCTACCTTCCTATACCACACTTCTTACATAATTCTTCAAATTCATTCTTGTGGAACTCTCCACCATTATCTGTCCTAGAAACCTTAATTCTTTTCTCTGTTTGATTCTCAACAAGAGCTTTAAACTCTTTAAACCTGTCAAAGACTTCAAATTTCTTCCTGAAGAAAGATATCCAAGTTTTCCTTGAGAAGTAATCTATAAATGAGAAATAGTACACAGATTTTCCCAATGATGGGACCAACCCAGGGCCAAAACCATCACTATGAACTAGATGTAAAATTCCTTCTGCCCTTGTTGCACTAGATGGGAATCTTACCCGATTCTTCTTCCCATATAGGAAATGTTCATAGAAATCAAAATCTAGAGACTAGTTAGACATACCTTCAACTATACCTTTACCGTGTAGTAGTCAAAAATCCTTTTTTCCGATATGACCCAGTATTTGATGCCACAACATAGCCTTTTCTCCAGAGACTGTAGGATTTCTTTCTTCTTCAACTCCAATTTCAGGAACAATGGAACTATTACACCCATCACTAATAGTTCTTCCTTCTAGCTTATATAGAGTTCCAAACCAAATTCCTTTCAACAACATCGTTTCTCCTCGAACCATCCTGTATGTTTCCTTTTCAAATATTGTTTTTACCCTTGCATCGTCCATTTTTCTTACAAAAATCAAATTTCTGGCCAAACCTAGGATGTGCATAACACCAGGCAATGTTCTAATCCTTCCATCTATGATCCTCAACTTGACTTTTCCTCGTCCTATGATTATGGTTATCAAATCATCACCTAAGGAAACATTACCTCCATCATACCTTTCATATTTGCAGAACCACTCCATGTGGGGAGTCATATGAAAGGATGCACCAGATTCAACCAACCATGCCTCCTAATCTGCATGTGTGCTTGAAGAGGCCAATTACACATCCTCTCCTTCTTCCTTAGAGGACTTTTCTTCTGTAGAAGAAGATTCTTCAGATTCCTTCTTTTTCTCAACTTTGGATCTACACCACTTCTTGTAGTGCCCTTATTTTCCACATCTCCAACATACCCTTACAAAATTTCTGGGATATTTAGATCTACTCTTAGACTTAGATCTCCCACTTGAGAAATTAGATATATTTCTTTCCTGGGAATGTCCTCTTGCAAATAATGTGTCTGTGCTATGTCCTTCCATATTCTTCTGTCTCATCTCCTCCGACAACAAGGATGAGACCACCTATTCAAACTTCAATGAAGTTGTATTACTACCTATAGCCATAACTAGAATATCCCACAAGTATGGTAAAGAAAAAAATAATCTGATACATTTATCTTCATATGAAATTTTAATCTCAACAAATACTAACTAACTTACCACAGTATTGAAGGCGTTCAAATGCTCTACCACCGAGTCTCCATCTCTCATCCTCAGGTTATACAACTTCTTTCTTAGGAACAATTTATCTACCAGGGAATTAGACTGATACAACTTCCCCAACTTTTCCCATAAATCCTTGGTTTTAGCTTCCTCTGTCACATTCATTAATACTAAATCGGAAAGACACAATCATATTATGCTCTTTTCCTTTCAATCCAACTTTTTCCAGTCATCTGCAGAAGTTCTAGTAGGTGCAGTACCTGGATCTACCACTATCCATTAAACTTTGTCCATCAATAGGTCTTCCATATTGATATTCCACACCTCAAAAATTTTTCCCTTAAACTTCTCGATCTCCATCTTTGAATTGATTTCCATTTCTTTTCACTTGAAAAAGAAATATTGCAGATCTCCCACTGTAACAAGGCTTATCACAGCCCCGAGAAAAAACCATGACCACAAAGGTGTCCCCATGATGCCAATAAATCTCTAATACCAAATGTAAATTCTAACCTTGTACAATATCTACTACAAACAAATATTCAATAAAAGAACATAAAATATACAATGGAAAATACAAACATTACATAGATATTTTTCCCCTGGAAACCCAAACCGGGAAAAACCAACATATTCTATATTCATTCATGTGTGATACATTGTTTACAATACAATATACATATAGGATACAAAAACATCCAAAAACCTAACCCAATGACCTGGATTATTCCAAAACCATAATTCCTTAACCATAAATAGAAAACCATCGACAAAAACCATGTGCCGAAAAACCACCTAAATATGTGACATGTTTCTCGATGTAGGTGACACATTTCCTGAGTCAATTTTATTTTTTCGAGTACGATTCCCCAGACCCCCACGCAGGGGGATTCACCCTCCTCTAACTCCCCTGTACGTTCGACACAGACACTCAAACACTAATACTCGTGAAAAGAATATAACACATACACAACATAACGACCCTCTATCTACAGTTTACATTCGGGGTCTGTATAAAGCTTATACAATGACGATTTAATCTCCTGGTTCATGATTTACTATACGTACATGTGAGTAAAGGTTCATAGGCATGACGTTATGTTGTGACATCATCCTTATGTTTATTGTTTATACTTGTATTTTCTTAAATTACTTGTCACATAATTATATCTCGAACTTCTATATTTAAATTTCTTTATGTACTATGCACAACAACTCTTAATTTTATTTCTTTTAGAAAAAGTAGTTTAATTGATGCCTTTCATGCTTTGTCTAAACCCTCATGATTGAAATTGTTTACCTCCAGGGAAGAAAAGTGGTTTCACTCTATGTATAAATTGTATACTATTACTCTGTTTGTAATACGATTAATCTCTTGGGTTTTTAAAAGGCGTAGACGTATATAAACCCCAAACTATCGGCCCTCTGCCTAAGAGTTTACATCCCTAAAATCCTACAGGGAACCCGTATTGGTGCCATCGATCCCTATTTTATAGATATCACTCTATTTTGTTCTTTAATAAATAGTAAATACAATTCTAGACTAAACCAGATACAAGAATTGATAAAATCGTGTTCTGAATATGTTTTTTTCTTTTCATTTACTTCCCTCCATGGTGAAAAAAATCATAATTTAGGTTCTGTACAATTTATAGAGGAAAATATTACCCTCTATGGGGTTTCCAACTATACTTATGATTTTTTTTTTAAGTTTTTAACACTATTTAATTTATTTTTTAGAGTCTTAAGCATTATGGTATTGTCTTTCAATTACAATAACTAATGATGGGGCCCTGTTTTCTTTTGCAAGGGTACCCATCAGCCATTCTTGGGTCCACTCCTCCCCTTATGGGTTGTGGACATATCATGATTCAAACACTGGTACTGAACTGTTCAAATGCCGACTCAAGCTAATTATTATCTTTCCTTGTTTATTATTAATTTCACTAATTTTTCTTAGAACATATTTCTGAATCTATCATCTTCCCCATTGTAGCCTTGAACCAATCGCCAGGAGCGTAATATAGAAACCCTCTTTCCCAGAAAGGTATTCACATTATGATCTTGGCACTTAGGCATAACTTCATTCGATTTTGTCTATTAGTGGTACATGAGTAATTAACCTAGGGGACTCCTCTGTAATACATTTTTAACCAAGGTATCCTAGATTATACAGGTTGTAATTTATTTTTCAAATAATGTATCAATAATTTTTGTAATTTACCTTTCCAATGAATAAATAGGTTGTTGAGAAATCCATTTTGAACATTAATTAGATTAATGGTACAACTACGATACCATGTATTATAGACTAATTTAAAATCATTGTTTATAGACTTGCATAGATATGTAATATCAACATCGAATGTTAAATATCCTATCTGTTCTTGTATATCACTTGTACAACTTGAAATGGTAATTTCTTATACAATCATGCAAATCAAGGATAGATAGGAGTTTTATTTATTTAAAACAATATATATATATATATATATATATATATATATATATATATATATATATATATATACAACCCCATTCATATATATATGTATAACTCATAGAAAAATTCCAACTATTTCTATCAATTTCTTTGCATAGATCTATAGGTATGACTACACAGTCATGCACATAATGCATAACCATGTTTAAACAGAACTAGAAGTATACAATAGCTCAAACTTTTCTATCATATGAGTATCTAGGTATGTATACTCAGTCAAACAATTATGTATATACTAACATCACATCATTTCATCATTCTTATAACAATGGTGGTCAACAAAATATTATACATTTAGCCGATCATTTATATATGCACTAACATCACATAATCCCATCACACTTATAACAATTTGTAATCAATAGAATATTAACCAAAATACAAGTAAAGGTGCTTATCTGAAACTGATGTTGGGACACAAATGGAACAACCATGTTGCACCCAACCGTAGAGCAAAACAACCAAGTTACTTACTCTGTTAACCCCCTAGCCTGATCATGAGTCCATAAGGGAGAATTGAAATGATCCTCCTTTTCTATAGTTATCTTTTCTAGATCAGAAAATTCCCTTGCCTCACACTAAACAATGTTTATAACAATAAGTAGTATCCTTTATCCAACATCCTAAGCAACGCCATGCCTCCTCCATTTGTTGTATTTATGTGCATCTTGTGCCTAGGTCTTTCCTTCCCTCGAGAATTTTCACAGCTTTACAAATCCTTGATTTTCTGGGGTTGCTAGTGGTCAAATCCCTCATTTTCCACTTGTAAAAATAAGCCCCAAGGAAACTCAAATCTGTTCCCCACTCATGGAGTCATGGTCAATTATTTTCAACTTGGTTGTTCCATTTGTCTTCCAACGTATAATATATAAAAATATTTGTCTTTTATATGTGTCACAATCAAAGAGTTAGTTAGGAAAATCAAATCCTTGCCGAACATTCATAAATAATTAATTACAATAACGAAATTCCAAATTTGGATTTTCTATAAATGGAAAATAATTTCCAAATACGAATTTGCCAAAAATGGAAATTTGTTCCTAAGTGCACATAGAATTTAATAAATTACTATTTTGGGGGATATTACATCCTCTCCCCCTAAAGTACAACACCATCCTCAATGTTCACTCCTCTCTTGAAATAGGCTTGGATAATATTTCTGCAAATCTTCCTCCAATTCCCAAGTGGCCTCCTCAGGACTAAAGTTCTTCCATTGCACTTTTACCCGGGCAATGGCTCTGTTGCGTAGTATTGTTTCTTTCCTTTATAGAATGTGAAGAGGTTCCTCTTGGAACTCGCCTTCTAGTTCCACTGGCACCATGTTCCAATCAATGATGTGAGTAGAATCATGAATATAATTTTTCAACAAGGAAACATGAAAAACATTATGAAATTTTAAATTTGCAGGAAGTGGAAGTTGATATGCCACTGGTCCAATTCGAGGTAAAATATTGAAGGGGCCACAAAACTTGGACACCAACTTTGAACAATTTCCTATCTTTAGATATATTCTCCTTGCATTGACCCTTAAGTATACATGGTCCCCAACCTGAAATTCCTGGTGTCTCCTCATTAAATTTGGGTAACTTTTCTACCTGTCTTGTGCCTCTTTTAAATTTAGTTGTACGTTTCTTACCATTTTCTCCATTTCCTCAAGAATTTCTGGTCCCATCATAAGTCTGTCAACTGGGTTATCCCAACTAATCAAAGCTGTACATTTTCTATTGTATAATGCTTTGAAGGGACTCATCTTAACTGATGTCTGATAGCCATTATTGTATGGAAATTACACTAAGTGTAGGTATTCCTCTTACTTAGTTGGTTTCATTCTTACGTACATTTGTAACATCTCTTCCACAATCTGATTTGTTCGTTCAGTTTTCCCATCCGTTTGTGGATGGTAGATTTTGTTGAAATTCATGTTAGTATCAAACCATGCAAACAACACTTTCCAAAACGTTGACGTAAATTTGACATCTCTATCTGAAATTACCATTTGAGGAATTCCATGCAATCTAAATATTTCCTTCATAAATATTTCAGCGATGCTAATTTCTTTATAAGTATGTTTCACAAGTATAAAATATGTACACTTTCTAAGTTTATCAATCATTACCATAATCAAATCATTTTGTTTTTGAGTTTTAGGAAAACTCATGATGAAGACAATTGAGATAACCTCCCACTTCCATTCTGGTATAGGAAATGGTTGTAGTAGGTCAGATGGATGTTGATGTTCAACCTTCACCTATTGACAATCTAGGCATCTAGATAAGTATTCAACTATCTCACCTTTCATGTTAGGCCAATAACACAATTTTCTCAAGGCTTTTACCATTTTCTCGTATCCTGGATGACAAGGATATGGATTTTGTGGAATTCTTCTACAATTGTTATCTTTAAATCAACCAAATTTGTTATGTACAACCTGTTTTTGAACCTTGGCAGTCCATTTTTATCCAAACTCAAATTTTTTTCATCCAATTTTTCTGCATTTCCTTGTAAATCTGCTATTGTTTTGTTGTATTTTTTATCATTACAACTCACAAATTTTATTCTTTGTTCAATGTCATTTTCTGCTTTGCTAATACTTATCTCAAAAATTCCTATCATTCCTTCGGCTTAGGGCATATGCAACTTTGTTTTCTTTTCCTTTGATGTGTCTTACATCAAAATCGAATTCACTCAAGAAGGACAACCACCTCACTTGCCTTGCGTTAAGATCTAGTTGACGAAATAATAATTTTACACCACTATTATCGGTTAGCAACAAAAACATCCTCCCCATTAAATAATGTCACAACATTTTTACCGCATGAATTACGGCTTCTAATTCCAAGTCATGTGTGACGTAGTTTCATTCATATTCTTTTAGTTTACGTGATTCATAACAAATAGTGTGTCCCTCTTGAGTTAGGACACCTCCCAAGCCTTCTTTACTTGCATCCACGCAAACTCTAAAGTCTTTATCCAGGTCTGCTACCCTTAAAATAGGTGTTGTAGTTAATTTTTCTTTGAGCTTATTAAACATCTTTTGACATTTTTGTGACCAGGTAAACCTTGTTCCCTTTTTCTGTAGAGATGTGATTGGATATGCGATCTTAGAGAATCCTTCGATAAATCTATGGTAGTAACCATTAATTCCCATAAATGACCTAATGTTGGCCACATCTTTAGGGATAGGCCATTCCATAATGGCTCTTATCATCTCTGGGTCAACTATAATACCTTCTTCAGATATCACATGTTGTAGGTACTGTATTCTCCTTTGGTAGAAGTCACATTTGTCAAAGTTTGCATACAACTTGTGTTTCCTTAAGGTTTGCAATACTATTTTAAGATGTTCTTCATTTTCTTCTTCCGTTTTCGAATAACCTAAAATGTCATCAATAAATACCAATACAAATTTATCCAAATACTGACTGAATATACTATTCATCAAACACATAAATGTTGATGGTATGTTAGTAAGACCAAATGAAATTATGAAAAACTCATAGTGTCTATATCTCGTTCTAAAAGTTTTTTTATTAATATCTTCATTCCTTATCCTCACTTGGTGATAACCAGATATTAAATCTAACTTAGATAAAATATTTTGTCCTCCCACTTGGTCAAACATGTCGTTAATTCTGGGTAGAGGATACTTATTCTTAATCATCATCTTGTTTAATTGTCGATAATCAATACATACTACTAAATTCCCATATTTCTTTTTAATGAAAAGGACCGGTGCTCCCCAAGGCGAGACACTGTATTCCTTGTCCAACAGTTCTTCTAGGTGAATTTCCATCTCTCTTAATTCATTTAAAATCATCCTATAGGGTGCCTCAGATATTGGGGCCGATCGAGGCAGTAGATTGATAGAGAAATCTATCTCTCTTCTGGGAGGAAGTTGTAGTATTTCATCCACAAATACGTCTCTAAACCCATGAAGGACTGTAAAGCATTCTATACTGAGTTTATCTCATTTTTCTAACAAATTATTTACTTGGATAGCATAAATTTGACAACCTTTATTCATGCATTTCTTAAACTGCATGGTTGAAATTTGCCTAACTGAGACTGGTTTTCTAATTCCTTGTATTGTCCTAATTATGTTGTTTTCATCTCTATAAGTAAGTGACTTTTCGTAATAGTTCAAAATTACTTTATGTTTCTCTAACCAGTCCATTCCAATGATTATATCGTAAGATCCCAAAGATAAAATATTCAGATTTAACTTTGTATTTTGGCCATCTAAACTGAGTTCACAATCAAAAATGAAATTTGTTACATTTCTCTTAGTCCCTATCGCTAACTATACTAACCAGGAATTAGCATGCTTTTCTTTCTTTATCTTGTTTAAATCTACTAAACTAGGAGTAATATAACTCAGACTAGCTCCTGGGTCAAGTAAAATAGAAATGCAGTTATTCTGAATTTTACCTTCAACCTTCACTATCGTGGATTGATGTTCATCTTGTCAGCCATCTATAGATGCATTAATTCTATGCACACTTCTTCCCACATATCCTACTGTAGAGGCTTCTTGCAGGTTATGGACTGTGGTCCTTATTGCTGAAGCTAAACGTGGACAACTCCTCCTTAAGTGAGGTTCTCCACATTCCAAACACTTTAATTGTAACCTAGGGTTGTCCCCAACTTTCTTGACTCCCATATTAACTGGTCTACCTCCCCCTAGGCACTCTAGTTGTTAGAATGAAAATATTTCTATTGAAAGTTCTTTGTCATATTCTAAAAAGGGGTTGGTTGAAAGCATTTCTTCCACTGATTCATTCTGTCTTGTTTATTATCCTTCCATGCCTTGGGAAATTCACACCATTGTTTGTAGTGATCGTAGCACATCCGGGCCTTTCTAAACACTTCACTTAATTTTTTGGGGTTGTCGAATTCAATTCTGTCCTTGTATGACTGTGGAAGATAACTTAAGAATCGCTATATTTTTACTTTGTCTTCATTGATGTATGGCCTGAATCTTAATAATTCAAGAAATTTATTTATCAGGTCGTCCATTGTCATTTATCAGAGTCTTAGCTCATAAATTGTTTAGTCTTTATTTCGTAATAACTTTTTGATAAATACTGTTTATTTGAAGTGTTTCTTGAATTCTGACCATTCCATCTGTTTCTCTTTTAATCCTTTGGCCAATTTCAGGTCTTGCCACCAGATACCCACCTTTCCTTTCAGGTTATAATTGGCCATTCAGACTTTCATGTTGCTAGAATAATTATAAATCTCAAAGTATTTCTTTATATCCAGTAACCATGCTTTAGCCTCCTCACCTATTATGGATTCTCCATCAAAGGTGGATGGTTTGGTATTCTTGAATGGAACTTCTAGGTGATCCACCTATTTTATTTTTCTTCCTGTGGCTGTTTTATTTTCTGTTACTTGTGTGCTTCCAGAAGAATTGTTCTCATTTTCTATTTCAGGACCAGAATTTTTAGAGGCTCTTTTGTTTACTTCTTCCTTCTTTTCATTGTCTTTTAGGATCTTCTTTTTTACTATGTTGTGCAACAACACTTCATTTATCTCTTGCTAGTCTTTGTGTGCCTTTTTCAGTTTCCCATTATCTTCCTTGAAAATTTATAGTTCCATGGTAAGGTTCCTCATTGTTTCTAGAACCTGGGTGGTTGAACTTCCTTCACTATTTTGTCCAGGTTCTTTAGGATTTCCTTGATCAGGGATATCTTTAAGTCTGATCTCCTCTTCATTCTATGCTTCCATTATCACAATAGAACAAAAATTTATTGTTTGTAACAGTAAGAATTTTTGTTAGTTTTTTTTTAACATAAATAAAATGTACTAAAACAATTTGGCCTTTCCCTAAGGTCCAAGTGTTGTAACCTTCAACTCTGATACCATATGTGTAATTGTTACATAAGTAATTTTATTAATACCGGTAATTTGAACATACTTTTCTTGACTTACAAATCCAATTATGAAAATTTTCATGCAGACTCAAAATCCAAGTGGTGGGTCCAAAAGCTTATATTAATGAAAATATTCTTTTGAAGTGTTTCATGGAGGCCTTTGAGGATATCAAGGAAACCTCCATCCATCGTAAGTTGTGAAATTTAAATTTATTGGTGATATGAGAAATATAAACCTCTTTATTATTAATTTTTTCAAATGGATTTCTACTATTTGATCATCACTTTTCATTGAGTGATTGAACATGTGCCCCATCAATTAGAAAAAACATTACACAAATTATTTGTATCAATATGAAGAACATTAATGAGAGATATGTATGTATCAGTATCCAAACTTGGAGATAGCTAAGTGATGTTGATCTCTATGGGCGTTCACCATTACCATTGATGTAGATGTGAGAGGCCATTGGTGTACGTGACAAGGAACCACCATCTTAATTTATTTGTAAGATGCATATTGTGTGTATCATGCCTCTCCACTTGAAAATATCACACCTTACTAAGACGTCATAGAAAAATGAACTTAAGTCTCCAAGAAGAATATGAGGAGACCACCCCAAGGGACAGTGACGTGCATGATAAGGAACCAACACCTTAATTTATTACTAAAATATGTATTGTTCCTATGTTCAATTATATTATTGTTTTATTACAATATACTCATATAAGAATGGAATATGAAAGATATTATGACCCCAAAAAATAAATACTTCAAAATATTGATGCTTAAAAAAATAAAAAATAAAATGTGACGTGAGAGGCCAATAGCCATGCTTATTAAACTTTCCACCAGTGAGTTTTTGCTATTTATCGATTTTATTTATAAAAAATTAAAAAATAGAATTCTTAAAGGAATATATTAAATTTTTCTTTTGATTAACAAATAAACAGTTGAGCTTCATTTATTTGGTGTTAATATTTTAATTTCTATTAATCACTTACATGGCAATCAGTTAGCTATCAAAGTAATTTCTAAATATGATTAGGTAAATGTAAAAAAGTAAACACATAAATGGATGTCTTTATAATA
>ML789355.1:230541-244876 GCA_009831015.1 Picea engelmannii
ATTACTAATCTAAATCACAACTAATGGCCTAAAGCCGACATAAATAAAATAACATTACTAATCTAATATGCCCCAATTAAGTGGTAATGAGCCAATATTAGGGCTTAACAATCTCCTCCCTTCATTATATAGAGTTTCGTAGTCCCGTACTTTCCTAAAATCTCATTTAATTAAAGTTTTAAAAATTAATTCCTAAAAATTCCTTCCCATACATGTGTCACCCATTCCCTTCATTCCTCCACAAATTAATTTCTTTAATTTATTAATTTCCCTTATTTCCCTCACCCACCTAGAATCACTCCTAGAATCGCTCCTAGGTGTCCCCAAATTCCCTTACAGGTTTTAATGACTTCCCCCCATTATCAATTTGCTAGCTTAGTTATAAATTAGAAAGTTCTTAATGGTGGATACTTTACTAAGTTTGACTTTCTTCTTTTTCGCTTGGGTTTCCCTTTTATTCTTATGTTTCCCTCTTTTCCTAGTTTCTAAATATTTTAGATTTTCCTCTTTCCCCTTTTCATTTAGGACTCAAAATGGGAGGGGTAGAAATTAACCCCCTTTTTCCCTTTTTAGTTAATAAATTTAAATTATCATAAAAATAAAACAATTATCCTCACTTTTTTTTAAATTTTACCCTAATAGATTTTTATGAATTATTTAAATTCAAGGAGTATAATTATTATTTAAGTCATTTTTATTTTTATTATTATTATATATTTATTTTTTTATAAAATTTTACCACTAGCATAATTTAGACTTAGACCTCAATTTTTTGTGTTGGGCGACATTTTTTTAGGGAATTCATTTTTTTTTTAAATCCTAACACTCTATTTTTCCTAAGTCCATCTAGGTTCATTGATTTATCATCAGTCATGTGATGTTCCCTTTAGGATGCACTAGGTGCTCCAAGGGTGCCATACGCCTTAATCTGGTTCCCTTGCGTGACATGCCCTTCAGGACACACCACGTGCTCCAAGGGTGCCACTCGCCTCTTGACTAACTTAATAGACACCAAAAACCCCTAGAGTCAATACTTTGCTAGGTGAACTTGTGGGAGACTAAGGGCCTCTAAGGAATAAGTCCCTTGCCTTATTGTGCACCCCTTAGAATCATCGTGAGTGACCGTCGCAGTCTTTTCTCATGGCATCATGGGTCCTCTCGAACTAGGTAAATGTTAACATACAGTTCGAGCCATGGAAGGAGTGCTAGTAGGCTGTGGCAAGGTTGTTGTCCACACCTCTCCCTCAACATCTCTGTTAGTCATGCTTGACCCCTTTACTCCACATGTGAGTCTAGTCAGAAAGCTATCATCAACCTGCATCATCGACAAATCATGTCAAAATATATCTATATCATATCATCTAATCAGATGCACTAATATCACCAATAAAAAAATCAAACCCCATTGGTACACTCCCTAACTCGATCCAGAGTCCAAGGGGTTCCATCAATGTCTTTGCATCCTCGTGGTCCAAGATCCTACACACTTAGTAAAATCAAGTCAATAGCAGCTGTCTATGTCAATGCAGTAAAACGACAAGGCATCAACCCATAATTCCTTATAATCAAAATAAATGTTTTAATAACATAAAATCCAGATCACTTGTGAGCAAGTGTCCTCAAGGAACAAGTTTTCTCAGTGCGCAAGAGAGAGATGTTACATACACCCCCTCTTGGTCGAAACTTCGTCCCGAAGTTTCAGAGTATAAATTCTGAAATAAAGTGTATCACAGTATCATATGTCTATCTATCAAACAAAAATGGAAACTGTTGGCGCATATCATATACGTCCTTCCAGGTCACTGAGTGAGGACTATAGCTGTCCCATTGGACTTTGACTTGCTCTATCACTCGACACCGTAGTTGTCGAATGTGATGATCCAATATGTGGATCGGCTTAGCTGTGAGCACCCCCTCATCCGATACTTGCAAGGAACTCATGTCAATAACATGTGTAGGATCACTAATATAATGCTTCAAAACAGATACATGAAAAACATCATGCATACACTTCAAAGAATCAAGCAAGGCTAGTCGATAGGCCAGGAGCCCCTTTCTCTCCACAATATCGAAAGCTCCTACAAAACTAAGGGAGAGTTTAAATCCCTTTCCAAACTTGATCGAACTCTTTTTTGGTTTAACCTGCAAGAAGACTCGATCGCTGATCTAGTAACTACGGTCGACATGGTGCGCATCAGCATAACTCTTCTCCTAATCCTGCACTTCTTTAATCCTTTGTCTTATTGTTTTCATTTTCTCTTCCATTTCTTGGATTGCTTCTGGCCCCACCAAGACCCTATCCTCAAGCCGATCCCAACTCAAAGGCATCTGACATGGTCTCCCATAAAGAAACTCAAAAGGCGCCATCTTAATGGTGCTTTGGTAACTGTTGTTGTAAGCAAACTCCACTAGTGGCAATAATTCTCCCCAATGTTTTTTTTGGTCCATCACGTACATGTGCAACATGTATTCCAAGGTCTAGTTCATTCGTTCGATCTTCCCATCAGTCTCCAGTTGATACGTCGTACTGAAGTTAATTTGGGTTCCCAAGGCCTCTTGGAAACTCGTCCAAAATCATCCATTAAACACAGATCCTCGATTGGATATAATTCTCTTAGGCACGTCGTGCAGCCTCAAAATCTCACTGATGAAAACTCTAGCTATGTCAGGTGCCTGATATGTTGTATTCACAGGAATAAAGTGAGAAATTTTCATCAGAGTGTCTACTACTATGAGACTTGAGTCGTGTCTCCTTGCTGTCAGTGGCAATCCAACAATAAAATCCATCGAAATAACCTCCCATTTTGATTCCAGAATAATGTGTGGTTGTAATAATCTTGTTGGGTGTCTATGTTCAGCCTTTACCTACTGACATTATAGATATTTGGCCACATAGTTGACTTTATGCCTTCATTCCCTTCCATAAAAATAAGGGTTTAAGGTCTGCCCTCATCTTTGTGACTCCCGGGTGAGCCATGTAAATTTCTCTATGAACCTCGCTCGAGATCAACATCCTCAACTTGTCATTCGGCGGTATGTAAATCCGATTCTTAAACTTTAATAAACCATCGCTATCAAACAAAAATACTTCAAATCTTGGTACCATCATTATGTTTTGTCCAATAAAACCCTCGACCTCTTTGTACCAGTCATCGTCACGGTGTAAAGTTAGAATCTTTTCACATAGTTTCGTCTAAAGAGGCAACACCAAAAAGATGCATGGTCTCTGAGTTAATGCATCTTCCACTCGATTCATTGTCCCTTTTATGTAACTAATCTCGAAGTCGTACTTGCTAAGAAATTTCGACCAACGTTGTTGTCACATGTTCAGGTTGCTTTGCATAAATATGTGTTGTATTCCACAGTGGTCAGTCTTTAGTTCAATTTTTTTTCTAACAAGGTAGTGTCTCCAAACCTTCAAGGCATATACGATGGATAACAACTCCAAATCATGAGTCGCGTAGTTCTCCTCATGCCTTCTCAATTTCCTCTAGATGTAAGCGATCACTCATCCGTTTTGCATCAAGAGTCTGCCTAATCCTTCCTTGGATGCGTCAATGCATACCAAGAAGTCCGCGTCCATGTCAGGGACCTTTAGTATCGGTGTTGTTGTCAACAAGTCCTTGAGCCTCTAAAATGCTTCCACGCATTTTCCAGTCCAATCAAACTTCTTGTTTTTCTTCTGCAATTGTATGATCGGATTTGCTATCTTAGAAAATCCCCTGATGAATCGTCGATAGTATCCTGCTAAATCCATGAATCTACGCACTTCCAGGACATTCATCGACACAGCCCATTCCATAATATCCTCGACCTTTGTTGGATCCACCATGATGCCTTCACCGTAGATGACATGCCCTAAGTAGTGAATCTTTGATTGATAAAATGAGCATTTGAACAAATTCCCGTACAATTTGTGATCTCGCAGACACTTTAGTACCAAGTGTATGTGCTCGTCATCCTCCTCTGTCATCCAAGAGTAAATCAAAATTTCTTCAATGAATACTTGGACGAACTTGTCCAAGTACTTGAGGAACACCCCATTCATCAAACTCATAAGTACCCTTGGGGCATTTGTCATTCCAAACGGTAAAACAGTAAATTTGTAATGTCCAAACCTCTTCTTAAAGGTGGTCTTAGGGATGTCATCTTCCTTAATCTGTAACTTGTGGTACCCTAATCGCAAATCGATCTTTGAGAACACCATCACACCCTCCATTTGATCGAATAGATCATCAATCCTTGGAAACATATATTGATTCTTGATCGTGTCCTTGTTGAATTGATGGTAGTCAACGAAGAGCCTCCACAACCCATCCTTATTTTGTATGAAAATAACATCCGCACCCCACGGTGACACAATTGGATGTATCAGTCCTAGGTCTAGCAATTCTTTCAGTTCCATTCTCAATTCTTGTAATTTCGGGGTCGACATACGATAAGGCATTCTCGCTATTAGTTTAGTTCCCATTTTTAGGTATATAGTAAACTACAATTCCCTATCATGCAACATCCCAGGTAACTCCTTTGGAAATACATCCGTGATCTCTCTCACCACCAGAAGGTGTTCTATACCTTCTGCTACTCCCTTCTTGTTTAACGCAAGGATCACATAAATATTTCACCCCTTGTTCATGCTCTTCTGAAGTTGCAAGGAAGAGATGAACCTCAGGGAAACTCCTTGGTTCTGACCTACAATCACATGTCTCTGTCCCTCATCATCGACCAAGCTCAACCGTTTCTTCTTGCATTTGAGTATCACCTCATGAAATTCCAATCATTCCATACCAATAACGATGTCATAAGATCCTAATATCATGACGTACAAGTCGACCTTGGTGACAAACTCTCCTAGGTTAATGATAAAACTCGTAACCTTTCCTCCAAACTTTTTCTTGGCTCCCAAGGCCATCTCTATGAAGCTAAACTCATCCTGTTTGACTGCATTTACCTTAATCATTTTTAGCACTGCACCATAAATGAAACTCTTGGTAGCACCGGGATCTATCAAAATACTAAGGGTTTGGTCAGCAATGGTACCTATGGTTTCAAGCACAGTTAACTGATGCTCTGCCTGGTGGTTATTCAACACTGCATGAATCTGATGGGCCTTGCCCATATCTCCCATGGTAGTGGGTCCGACTGATCTGGACGCTCTAGTCCTATGCACCAGGCAGTCGCACTGGTAGTGTGCCTCCCCACATGTCCAACACCCCTTCTTTGGCCCAGTAGTCCTAGTACCTGAAGTAGAATATGATGTCCCGCCAGCCTGGAATTCTAGTCTATTTTGTTGAATAGGCCTACACTACTTCTGTTGCAGTTAACATTGTTGTTGATGTTGTGGTACACGATAAGTTGTCCACTGTCAAGGCATTGGACACCGAGGTGTAGTGAAAGTGTATCCCCCTTGGAAGCCATGATATCCCGGTGTATGTCTGGCTGGTGTCTGATGCTGCTATGCACCAGATGACCCCTGCCCTGCTGGTTTGGTTGGAGTCCTAGTCTGATCCTCGTTGATAAGCTCCTCCTCTACTATGAGTTCCTATTGGATGACATCATGTAATTTTTGAGGCATCAAAATTCTAACCTTTACATCTATGCTTTCCTTAAGGCCAAACATGAACTTGTTGACCTTAAGTTTCTTAGTGTTAAGGTGCATAACATACCGCAGCATCTCCATAAAATGGGCCTTGTACTCGGGTGCCTTACGACCACCCTATCTTAAGGCACTGAACTCATTGAGTTGATGCTCAATGAATTCCTCTGAAAGGTACCTCTCTCGGAATCGTTCCTCGAACAGTTTCCATGACACATCTTTGACGACCATGTTCAGCTATGGTAGGAGCGTCTTCCACCATAGAATAGTGCTTCTCTTCAATTGAAAGACCGCCATGTGGACCTTAATGTTGGAGGTATAATCGCGAAGTGCAAAGTACATCGCCATATTCTCCAACCATGCCTCGGCGGCTGCACCATCAGGGACACCAAAGAAATCAGGAAATTTGACCTTCTCGAGTTCACGGTGAATGCTACCAGTACCGACTGAATCATGCGGTGGAACCTCAGGGGGTGCTGACACTTTGGCCTCATATCTGTACAAACAACTAATCAATGCCTCAGACATGTGATGAAAAGATCTCATCATTCTGACCACATCACCAACTGCTATATTCTCCTCCTCGACAACCTTCTCATCTCCCTGGGGGTTAGACCCTTAGGCATCATTTTTATTGGAGGCATCGTGCCTACTCCCCTAGCACCCCGTTGTTTTCATCTGCGACGTCCTATAACCATGATTACCTGTGTGAATACAAGTCCACTCAATTATCAACATTATAATCAAATCACATCAACAAAAGTTGTAGCAATCCCAAGTCGTGGGTTGAACCTCACTCTGATACCATATGTCAGATCCTCCCTGCTATTAAAATCAACACGCAGTAGATAGATACAATGAATTGGTAAATCCCTTTTTTTAATTATTTTTTTATATAAAAACAAGTTGAGTAGCCAACTCACATCTAACTTGTACAAATAAAAGACCTAATTAGAGTCTCGGTGCAAAGGATCCTAGCCTACACTAGTTAAGCATTTATGATAAAAACAAAGTACCCCAAAAATGGTATCCACCTTACCATAACTGCAAAAGTCCAAAACATCTCTACTTAATTATATTGAAACCAAGGAGATACATTACAAGAAAACGATATCTATGCCCACCTATATATACATAAATATTCTTGCGACTCAACTTTGTTAAAAAGAACATAGGGTAGGCTATTATTGGTATCATTACATCGTAGTTGCAAGATATTCCCAACTTAACAATTTACTAAAATTCAACTATGTATTTAACACACCAATCTTAGATTCACGGATCATAAATAAAGGCAAGACAAATAAGTATTTTCATGACTAGTCCTAATACTATATAATAATAATACTATCAATATTCTCTTAATATTTCTCACCACTCTAACTATCTATTAACCAAGTTTTTAACTAACATTCCATGTCACTACATTCATTATTACTCTATTAACTAACTTCTTATCTATTCATACTTATAAACTAATATTTTAGTTTAAACAAGCCTTAGATCAGGATAGTTGACATAACCACAAGGTTGTTCACCCTACTAGGTATAACCTTATAACTTGTAATCATGCACACCGATTTAGTGGGTAACCAATTTTGGTAAGTGAATAATTAACAAGACTTAATTAGCAAGTTAGCATTAGCCAACTATGGTATTGGATTATCGAGTATACATTTAGTCCATAAAAATAAATGAGATTATAAATCTATCACAATTTGCACTACAATGCCAATTATAAATCTATCGTTACACATTTGACAATAAATGAATAACAACTCTAAATAGATTATCAATTAAAGATTGGAACATTCAAAAATTAAACAATAACATAACATTTATAGATCTATTACCCTTACATACATTAAAGCATGGATAATTAAATCATGGTTGTCAGTCCTGACAAGCTCAGCGTTGTCCAAAGGATGGATAAATGGCAGTGAAATAGGTTCTCTGAGTGGGTTATCTTCTAGCCTATAATATAGGTTGTCAAGAAACTTAAACGGGTTGTGTTGATCAAGGAAATTAAGGGAGGAGCTATCCAAACAATTGCTAAATTAAATGTTGTGGAAAACACATGTCGTCATTAAATGGGACACAATCAGGATCAATGCAAAGCAATATTTGTAGAACGTAACAGTCTGGAAATGGCAGTTGGAAACTGCAGAGCAATAAGTCATTGCAAAAATCACTCTTAATAAAGAAATGCCCGTGTATTACCCATCCATGTAACGCCCTCATGGTAAATGAAAAATGCAGGATCAAAAGTCCGACAATGAATCGGTCTTTAAAAGTGGCAATTGAAGTATTTAAGGAAATATGTACAATCACATTTAATTTGCAAAAAACGATGGTCATTTATAGCTAGCTCAAATATAATTGAAAGGCAAATCGTCGGGCAACAAGGCATCAAATTAGCAATAATTTTTTTTTTCCAAACACAGTCTCTTGCATGGGCAATCGCCCGACAACAATGTATTCACATAGGAGTAATTTTTAGTAAGAAAAAACAAAGCCCAAACTTAGCATAACACACTGCCACACTAAAACAAAAACGCTAGCAGGTAGAAGGCAAGGAATCACGTAGATCGTCCACTCAAGGAAAAAGGGAAATCGTTCAGGAATGGTTCTATATTAGGGAGTAAAAGGAATGAACCTTATCCTATCCACAACTTCAACAGTGCGTAGATGGGTTAATCAACACATAAATAAATAAAAAAGCGATCTGGGATGATTGACTAAAGGAAAAATTATGAGTGCTTGACAAGATTATTAACTCGCAATGACAACCTTTAAATTCGTAAGCCATTTATTAAAAACACCAAATTTTAGAGGGAGTAAAAGAAATGGCCGATTATAAAAAGAGTAAAAGTAGACACCCAAGAGTAAAACGCTGTCCAGAAATCTCTTAGGTAAACACAGGATCAATCTCTGCACGGAAAAATAAAACGTAGGTAATAACCATGCTGTCTATAATGATAATGCTTTTGTTGTCTATAAAATAACAATTTTTGTTGTCTACTATATACTTCAAATTGTTATCAAAAGATCATTTTCGCAGTCACACTAATTGTAGAGAATTTGTTGTCACTAAACATTACTTCTCAGTCACCATGAATGGATCAACTATTTACTGAAAAAAAACAACACAACCTACTACCCATTGCTAGAAACACCGCTCACCATACATGCAACCAAAGAACTGCAATCAAACTTATCCAATAACCAAAATCGCAGCCAACCAAGAAATAATCGTTGCTGAGGTGGAAGGGACATTGATGGTAAAGATGTAATAAGTAAAGATTGTTTGACACATAATAGAAAACATTGTCCCAAAATTGACAATTAAAAATTAAAACTGTCCAAGCGCAGTCAACACAAAAGGGGTAATCGTTGAGGTTTAAAAACTTTGAACCACAACCTTGACTAGTGGAAAATTCTAGATCATTACATCCAGCAATGGAAATGCCTTCGTTATATAAAAACGCAAGCAATCTACATGGCGAAGAGTACACAAAATAAAAATAAAACGCATAGTACATTTTCTTTTGGGAGATCATAATGATAACCATGGTGGATTTACTCAACACGAACAGGTGCAAGGACCCTCAGTCATCCAAGAAAATTGAAATGGGTAGACGACTAACAGGTGCGTCCTTCGCTCATCATCCTCACACAGAAAAGAAGGGCATTGAGATCCATAGGTCTTTTAATGCCAATGCGACGACTGTAGATCAGGCTCCTGGCCGACTACTTAGGGGAGGATTTGTGAGATAGGGACAAAATCTAAACAACCACGAAGGTCACAATCAAACACAACAAGGTGGTCAAGACATGCAGGAAAACGAAGGCCATGGGAGTCAACAATCATCGATCTAGGCTAAGAAAAGTTTGAGTCATCAATTTAAAAAAAAAAATCAGTTTACTTCTGCATGAAATAAGCAGATAAAAGCATAATTTCTAATACAATCTACCATACAGAAATGAAGAGAGCGTATCGTTGCATGATCGCCCGCTCTGAATGATGTTCTTCACACTCCGTGCAACTCTCGCTTGTCGACTGACGAGACTTCACTGGTACCTCCTAGCGAATGCTAGGGGTACTCTTCTTCCCCCTTAGCCCCTCGAGCTGCAAAGAGGCCACACATGTTAATGTTTAAGCCATTATTATCGATGTTCGCATTTTATTAGATAACAATAGCATAATTCAAGATCATTGAGAAATACACAATCATAAGAGACACAACATTTATCCTGGGAAAGCCTCTACGAGAAGAAAACCCAGCAAAACTTCCTTAATATAGATAGCCAATACAATTCCAAGAGATCTCTTATGCTAATACATAAATTCCTCTCCTAGATATGCACTACTGTCTCTCTCCTTTGTCAGTAACCGATCATAACTTGTCTCTCAAACTGAGCAAGTTATCTTTTGTCAAAGTGAGGCGCTAGCCTCACTTATTTATACAAGTATGGCATGCGTGAAGTGTCTCTTTACTGGCAGGGTCGACTTCTTAAACTGGGTGGGTAAACCCACCTTTATTATAATTCTGGGTCTCTTTATTAACTGTTGGGGCTGACTTCTTATTCTGCTTATTATAATTATCTTTTGACCAATCCACAAAAGGGGATTTGGTCCTATTACAATAACCGACATGATCAATCCACAATGGGGATTGATCCTATGAATAATATATCATTAATAATAAGAACACTCTTTGCAGTTACAATATTTCAACACTCCCCTTTAACAAGAAGGGTATTCTTCAGTAGCATCATGCGAGAGAGAGAGGACAACATCATCAACAACATCAATTGGGAGGACAACATCATCAATATCATCTTGGCTGGCATATCTATAAATCATCAGAATTTTTCTTCATTGGCAGCATCATCATTCTCAAAGGAATTCCATCATCATCTGCATCAATATGTATTAGTATAAAAACTGATACATCATCATCATTACAGCATAAGGTTGTCTCATCATAATACAAGACTGGCTTTATGTCACAACTCTCAAGATGGAAGCTCAGTGCTTGTCTCATTTCAATGTCTTTCTTTACGTCATAGCACTCAAGCTGGAAGCAAGATACTAGACTGGCTTTACATCACAACTATCAGGCTGGAAGCACAGTACTAGTCTCATCTCATCGTCTTGCATTACGTCACAGCACTCAAGATGGAAGCAAGATACTCATCTTGCTTTACATCACAACCATCCAATCAGAAGCAAGATACTAGACTGGATTTACATCATAGCTATCTAGCTGGAAGCTCAGTGCTAGTTTCATCATATCATCTTGCTTTACGTCACAACCATCGGGTCGGAAGCAAGATACACATCGTGCTTTACATCACAACCACCAGGTTGGAAGCAGGGAACTAGACTTGCTTTATGTCGTAGATATACATCTAGAAGCATAGTACTAGTCACACATCTTCTTACTTTACGTCTGACAACTAGGTCAGAAGCAAGGAACATCTCATCTTGCTTTACGTCTGACAACTCGATCAGAAGCAAGGAACATCTCATCTTGCTTTATGTCTGACAACTCGGTTAGAAGCAAGGAACACATATCATATTTATTTACGTCTGACAACTTGATCAGAAGAAAGGAACATCTCATATTGCTTTACGTATGACAACTCGGTCATAAGCAAGGAATACATCTCATCTTGCTTTACGTCTGACAACTTGGTCAGAAGCAAGGAACACATCTCATCTTGCTTTACGTCTGACAACTTGATCAGAAGCATGGAACATCATCGCATCTTTCTTTATGTATGATAGCTAGGTCAGAAGCAAGGAACATCATCTCATCTTGCTTTACGTCTAACAGCTAGGTCAGAAGAAAGATGCACTTCTTGCTATACATCACAACCACGAGGTTAGAAGCAGGGAATATCTCATCATAGCAACTACTCCCCCTTTCGAAGAAGGTCCTTTCGGACTATTCCAAGATTATCTAGAAAGTACTCAAACTTCACATGAGATAGGGGCTTGGTCAATACGTTAGCAACCTATTCATTCATGATAATGTACTGGAGTTTCAAGGCTCCTCTCTGTGCCATGTCATGGATGTAATGATAATGGATCTCTATGTGCTTTGTCCTGTTGTGGAATACAAGATTCTCTTCCATCTTTATGAAACTCTCGTTGTCACATAGAATCAAGGTTTCTCTCATCTCTAAATCAATTAGGTTGGTCAACAACTTTTGAAGCCATATAGCTTCCATTGTGCTGAGAGAAATACTAGATTGCTTCCTACTCTGCCATGAGATCATAGCTAATCCCAAACTGAAACAACATCCTGAAGTGCTTTCCCTATCAGAAACACTTCCTTCCCAATCTGCATCAGTATATCCACTCAATGTAAAATTATGATCTCCACCATAGATGAGACCATAATCTATTGTACCTTTAAGGTACCTCATCACATGTTTTACAACCACTAGGTGAACACGTCTGGGTTCTACCAGAAACTGACTCAAGGTGTTCATGGGAAAACAAATGTCTAGTCTGGTGTTTGTCAGGTACATCAGTGATCCAATAATCAGTCTATACAATGTGGCATCAATCAATTATGATGAAGTATCGACTAGCATCTTCAGTTTCACTTCCATGGGTGTATTCATGGGCTTGCATTTTGATCTGAAAATAGAAGGCTGACTTGTTATGCTATGCAAGCACCCTCTACTTCATAAAAATAAACTTTACAGGACCTTGCTTCATGTGTTAAAATATGCAAGATAGTTTATGTGCCAAATTTATGTATCATCTTGTAAATGCTTATATGTGAGGATATGTTCTTTTAAATGGTTAAATATGTACTTTCAATAAATACACAACAACATAACTTGCAAAAAATAAACCATCAAACTCACAACAAGAACAAAATGATAAAGGAGTTCACCCCCCCTCCAGGCTACATCTCCTTGAGCCTCCATCAATGGACTTGGCTCTCTGGGATTAATTTGTCAAAAGTTCTTTTACAAGCTATTGCTTAACTCCAATGGAAAAACAGACTGTACCATTCGTATTAGAACACATAAAAACCCCAAAAATGACTAATAAAACTCTGAAAACGGATCATGGCTCATCTGGGCATGACCTCTTCTACATGTGGCCTTAAGCTTCCCTGAGCTTCTCTTTGGAAAAAACACCTGTAAAAGTCCTCAAAAACCTCTGAAACCTTTCCCAATTTGTTCAAAGAATAAAAATTAGCCAAAAATTATTATTCATTCATAGAAAACAAACATAGGCTCACCAAAACATGTCCTTAATCAATGAGGGCTTCACGCTCCCTAGAGCTTCCTGAAAATTCAATGGTGAAAAACCTGCAAAATAATTCTTCAAATGGCCTTCATAACAGTGCCAATGGATTCAGGATGTCCAAAAACCCCTAGCTGGGCTTTTACGACACCTTAATCGGCCAAAAAATGAGAAAGATAGGCCTCCTTCCATCCTCTTCCTTCAAGCTTGTTGGCTCTGGTTCGCCAAAACGCACCTCTGTGTGCTTGAACCAAGAACACGCTCCAAATTCACGTTTAAACCCAGCACCGATGCATAACCAAAAAATAGTGCAAACCGTCGAACAGTTAGGGCACGCCCAACCCCTAATCGTCAAGCTCTCCGTCATAAGGTCCTCCATATGACCTCGCGCAAAAAAAAAAGAGCTAACCTTCTCCAAGGCCAAATAGGAACGATACACGTGGCAGGTGGATGTGTCAACCATTTGAACCAATTTCAAAACCTCATGCACTCTCCGTATGTGGTCATATGCGAAACCATAAACTTAGGTCTAGCTCCATTGTAAGACCAAAACCCGCGCGTATGGTGGCATATAGATCGGTGGTCATATGGTAAATACACAATACCGTGGGATAAAACAAATCACGCGCTCTGTGTTTATATATATATATGTCACATGGTAAATGTAGGCGACCGCGGGCTAGGGTTAAGCCCCAACCCGACCCCCCCGCCGAAATATCAACCATTCAAACTTAAATAAGTTTTGAAACATGTAATTAACAAGAAACAAGTGGTGGTATGATGGTCGGGCAGACTTTGTTAAAGCTTACACCGGTGGGGAGGTCAGGGGGTCGAACCCCACAGACTCCACTAAAATTTTAATAAACAAACCATTAGCCAATAAAGGGGTGCGACGTGGCACCTTACCATTTGTCGAATAACTGCCATGTGTCACAACAACCTTCACCCAACTGTCAGCCAATAAATGAATTCCACATCACCTACCACGTCATCATGTATGGTCAAGCCACATCACCTCTGCCACATCAACATACGTTCATGCCACATCAGCATCCGTACAAACTGTACGGACTGCACAGTCAACGTCCCTTTTTTTTGCATGTTTGATGATTCGAACAGATCACAATATCTCTCTCTCCCGACGTCCGTTTGAGACGAAACGAGTTGCGTTGGGTTCATGACGATGAGGGATGCACTCTCGTTAGTTTTGAGGTAATTCTGAGAATGTTGATTTTTGAGCTAAAATTTGTCCCCTGGTCTAGATTTTGATCACACCTTCCCACTGAAAGGATTTTGGACCCACAAAAGCTTATGATTATCTGTCTGCTTTCAAGTTCTATCAATTGATTCTACTTGAATTTTTTTTCCGACAATCACCTGGATACCTTGACATGCCTTGCACTGCAACTGGCTATGTCCCTCAACCACTGTTCTCTGGCTACTGCTGACCCATTGTTCTCTCT
>ML789356.1:17241-33934 GCA_009831015.1 Picea engelmannii
TTGACTATGTGAATGATAAAGATTTATTTGCAGAATTTTCCACGAAAAAAAGGTAATCTAACTTAGGCTACCATAGCTGAGTAAAATGGTAATCACAGGTTTCAAAAGCCAATAAACAGGTTTTGACAGATGGTCACATTGAATGTCTTATGTCTTCTTGTCAGGATTATGGGCTTTCAATGTCTAGTACACTAGGGTTTTAAATATTTTCCTTATTGGAGAAAAGAGAAGTATATTGTGTGTATACTTAATTCAGCGATATGCACAGTCGCACAAGTTTATTACCATAGCTGGAGTAGAATATTGCTAGATTAAGGCTCGTATTCTAAAATTTATTATGGTCTGAGCGTATATAATAACCAAAATCAATCCCCAGTTTAACATTTAACATAATTCAAGCTAGATGTAGTACACAAAAAAATATTAATTATGTACAAAAAATTTATATATAAACCATTCACCTTTTTGTCAACATGTATGAAGAAAAAAAAAATTATAATTTATAGAAAATATTATGTCACTAACCACAATCAACCATTCACCATTTTGTCAACATGTATGAAGAAAAAAAAAATTATAATTTATAGAAAATATTATGTCACTAACCACAATCGTTCCATACATATTCGTATACATAATCAAATTATGACCAACATTCGGGAACTAAAAATTGTACAATGATAATTTTAATTAGCTCGGATATTATTGTTTGATAGGAGTGTAAATATTGATAATGAGCAGAACTTGTTTCTCAAGTTGAAGGAGCGGTGCAGTTTCCAACTTAAATAAAAGATGCAGAGCATGGTTAATGATTTAAAAGTTTCAAAGGGACTGCCTAGTATATATAACAGATCTAGTATATATCCGAAAACAAATTAAGAAACTACTGAAAAAAAAATAGGCATCTAATTACAGGACATAATACAGGGAAAGGAAAGAGAATGAAAAGAGGTAACTCGAAATTTACTTGTAGCTCTGTAGCTCCAAGACCCCCCCACATCTCCGCAGCTCCAAGACCGGCCTGCCCGCAGCTCCGACATCCACTCGACTGCAACGGGCCAACAGAATCAACTAACACTCACACTAACACTCACACTCACACTATCGCCAAGAACTCAGAAAAAACATAACAGTTGCGATGTACAAATAATATATAAACATATTTTCAGTCGAAAGAACATTTCGGCCGAAAAGTTATTTTAGTCGAAATAATTTTTCTGTCAGAATATCTTTCAGCCGAGAAGCTGTTATCATATGAAAAAAATCTTCCCAGCTAAAATTGTACACAAAAATTGAGGGCATCGTCACGGTACTGTTCGATTTGACGTTGAAAGGTTCGGCTGAAAAAAATATTAGTTCAACCAAAAAAGGGTCTTTCAGAATTTTGGAGATATGATTCTCATGAAATTGTTACCCACCTTCATGAATTTACCCTATCATATATTATTAATGTTTTCGTTTTTGAAAAAAAACATTAACTTTAAGTTATACATAGTAAATGGTTTTCATCACATATGATATTTCTTCATAAGCTTAAAGTCTTCAAAAATTTTCAAGGAGATAAAATAGAAGATCAACCTTTCATAATTTTGGCAATAAAGTATGTATTTTCTTGACATAAAAAGAAAATCAACTTGTAAATAACTCCCCAATTATATTTTAGGGGAAAATCCCCAATGACTTAGGGTGAATCACTAATAGGGAAAATAGAAGATAGCTATCAAATTTATAGAAACAATAAGTTACAAAAGGTAAATACATAACACAAGAGGATGGAAGAATACATGTGATCAAATGGCTAATCCCTTTATGAAGTTTAAATGCAATCCAAATACTTGGTCCCAATATTTTTTTCAAACCTACATATAACACCAAGAACAAACCTTCCTCAAATCCAAATGGACATATAAATGTTAATTATGATAAACACATAGAGAGATAACATAAATTCATCGTGCATTGATTCTAACTTACATCAAGAGGTTAATTTATCCTCAAATCATAAATTAAAATAAAATCATCAAATAAATTGCACCATGATTTGGGGGGAAGAGAGATATTCATAAATATATTAAACATAAACAACAAATACCAACCTTATACTTGATAAATGTTTCCAACACCTTCATCACCAGGGTTCAGGTTCCTCCTACCTAGACCACTTGTATGTTTACACTCCACCCATATTCTCCAACTCTACTATGGTCAAGAAAAATATGAGAGTTTTTAACCCAACTCAAAGTTAGAAATAACTTCAAAACCAAGGAGCTCTAAAGAGGGGAAAAAACAAAAGTCTAGGGATACTCCTCTTGGAATTTCTCTAGCATATCCTTGTTGTCAATGGATTATTAATCCTTTCTCCACAATACCGCTTGGGGGTAAAAGTTAGGGATTTCATAGGTGTATAGATCATGTGACTTTCACTCGGGAGCACACATCTAATGTGAATATTTTATTTTTTATTTTTCTCTAAAGGAGTTATTTTGTTTCCTTAAGACAAATCATGGGAAGCATGAGTTTCCTAAAGAAAAGTTGTCGGTGTGTCATAACTGCAGGAGAAATACATCTAGAGAGGAAAAAAAAGGTAACCAATGACATATAAATGGCCAATAAGATACATCTAATCATACGTGGCCAAATACATCTGTAAAAAACATGATATTTCATTGCTTGATCTAACCACCTTTACTATAGTGGCCAAATACATATGTAACAAACATATCTAATCGTTTATTTTTATACATTAATTCTTCTTGTAGTGTGTCTTTGCACATTTTTGGGCCATTACTAGTTATAACATAAATACCAATAAATCACCTAATCATAATGTTTCTATTGAAATATATCTACAATCTTTTCCATCTATTATAAATCTATTTTCATGCCCTTTTTGGTAAATGTGAGATACGAAAAACCTTACTACATTTCACACTAGGATTGGTGTACACAGCTACCCATTAGACCTCCAAGCCAGTGACTATTTATAGAAAGAAGAAACTTTTCTTAAAATCAGGTTGTCCTTTTTAATGACCAAGACATGTCATACAGATAAAGGTATGATACCATATAAGGTGTGGATGGTTGGATAAAGGTGAATAACCCCTCAATATTATTGTCCAGATGAATTCCCAATAGATTTGAGGGCTCATCATGTAGAAGATGAGTAGGTAGAGAGAATATTATGCTTTACATCCACTCAAATAAGGGATGTCAAATCATGGATCTAACATATGGAAAGGTTGATGACCAACTTTGAATTCCAAAGGGATCCCATCTAGCCTGCATCCATGTACAATGAATATTTCATATATAAGTATGTGTGAACAAATATGAGGTTCAGAGGGAAGCCATCTAGTCCACAATCGCATACAATGAAAATTTGATATGTAAGTATGCATAAATTTAGAGAACACATTAAGTGGTACTTGATCCTACTCATCCATAGAGCCTCCACACCCACATCACATGTGCATTGTTTGAATGTACCAAATATAAGGTTAGAATTTCAAGAACATGAAATGGATTCAAACAATAATTTTTTTTCCATTTCATGTGTTGGCATGTAAAATTGATTATTCTTCAGTCATAAAGAAACATAAAATAGGGAGATTACAACCCAAGCCAGTGAAACTTTGAGGATCCACCTTTTTCCCTGATGCACACAACCCTAGCTCTGTGCAAACCCTTGTCCACCCTCACCCTCATCTAGGTCACCATATTCGTGGGAAGATAGCTTTAGATTCCCATGGCATCCCCAAGGGAGGAGTCAGGGGCTTTTCCCTTTCCTACAAAGAAGCCCTAAACAATGCTCTCGAAAAAAATCAAAAACCCATGTAGGAAGATCAACATACCGAGGAACCCATGCAATAATATCAACACACTTCGAAGAATCGTGTGCCCAGTCACCTTCAACCAACCCATCTCTGGAGGAAACTAAAACCAGCACATGCATTTTCAAATATAATTAAAGACCAAGGATCGAGCTACCACCATCCTGTATCAATGCCAGAATCGAAAACATGAAAGATTGCATGCTCATAGGAAATTTCATTGGAATCTGGCCCATAGAGCATGCACTTCTAAGTTGGATTGCAGTGAAATGGAAACTAAAAGAACATTTTGACATCCAACTTGGCTCAAAAGGTTTCTTCACTATGATATTCACTCGGCTCGATGAAAGAGACAAAATACTGGAAGGGGAGCCCTACTTCTTCAACTCAACAGGATTATACCTTTGGAATTGGACAGAACGCTTCAATCCAGACAAAGAAGACTTCACATGGGCTCCGGTTTGGATCAGAATCTACTCCTTTCCTCAAGACTACTGGGATGAAAAAACCCTCAAAGACATTGGCAATTCCCTCGACAACTTTGTCAAAATAGAAGAGCAAACTAAAACCAACAAGTATATCTCTGATGTTAGGATATGTGTCTACATGCACATCACCAAATCCCTTCCAGAGTCTATTTTCCTTGCGCATGAAGACACAGAATGGATCCAAACTCTATATTATGAGCATGTCCCCTTCAGATGTTGCAAATTCCATGACCACGGGCACCTCTTCAGAGACTTCCCTCAAAAAAATCCAGTCACAACTCTCAAAGGTGCCACTCTCATGAACGAGGAAGGATTCACAACAATCCATGCTCGACGATGAAACAACTAGAAATCCCACGCAATAACCAAATCCATGGACTCGTCGACAAGCAACAACTTTCAAGCCCTCACCCAACACTCGAATGGGGTGGATCCCATTAAGGAAGAAATCCATCAGACCCCCAAAAAGTAGCACTAGGATGATCTAGATTTAGTAGCGGAATGAATTGATTAATAGACTCTATATGATAAAAAAAGAGATAAGAAGAATAACAAAAATATCCAGTGAACAATATCTTCTATTAAATAATGAAATAGGCTGAAATTGTAAAAAAACAGAACTGAAACTTGCTCGACTAGTGGTAGCTATCTCTTAGAAGAGATGTGGTTGCTACCTGCATCCGTCTTAGTAGAATGGATTATAATGAGGCTCCATAGGCCCTTTTCATATTACTCATGAATGCCAAAACCCTAGACATCCAAAAACCTAACCCTAGAAGGTGAAACGTCAAAAGTCATGTGGGCCCTATGGGTAAGTTGGTGTAATTTGGTATCTCAACTTCCTAGGGTCATAAATTTTGCATCTATATTATTTTAAAAAGTATATTATAAATGATAAATATTATATTTAAAAAATTACAAATATAATATAAATAAAAAATAAGGATAAATATAGTCATCAAAGTTTAAGGGATTTATTTTTACACCAATTTGTAAGGTTAAAATCTTACAAAACATTGATATATGTCAAATTCTTACAAAATATGGATTGATGTTTTGTATACTGCATCAACAAATATGTCAAATTCTTACAAAATATTGATTGATGTTTTGTATGAAACGTTTCATTAACAAAGATGCATGTTTTGTTGGTATATTAAGTTATAATATTGATATTATTAATCATATATTTTTCTATTTCCATAAACAAGGATTTTCTTGAGGGTTCAACATTTAAAATATTCCACAAATATTTAAAATATTCTATAAACAAATATTCTTTTAGGGTTCAATATTTAAAATATTATTTTTTAATAAAAAAATTAAATTGTTTATTTTTTATAATTAGAATATTATTAATTAAAAAAAAAAAATAAGGTTTGGGGTTGAATCTATTTATGCATTCAAAAATGCAATTTAAACAACACAAAATGGAGATTTTACCATAATCTGTATAACTAATATTTTGAAATTTAAAAACCTTTAAAATTAATTAAATAATTATTAGTATAAAAATATTAATATAAATAGTAATTTTCTAACTATGTAATATTATTGATTTTGATCATTGTAATAATATAAAATGAAAGAATTATAAAATCATAACTTATCTCAATTTATTTATTAATTAATTACATAGTATTAGATATGGTCTTCATAGACCAGGTAACATCTATCTTTATCTCTATATGATTCTTGACTTTATATAATGGTTAAAAATCTTATTAATCTAAACCAACATTTTACTATTCAAATATTACCATGACATAAATCATGCTCAAATCAATAAATAATATAAAATATTGGTAAAATCATATGGTTTGAATTTTTTTAATTTACTTGTTAAATATATTTATTGTAATTTGTATTTTTCTGATCGAATACATATCCGAGGAAAAATCCTCCATGTACTTCGCTTCATTTTGAGGATAGTACGGGAGGTAAACCTGCATGACCAAATCTATAGATTATATATATTGCATTGTTAATGCATTTACAAATGTATAAAACAAAGAGATTTTATACATCAATTTAATGTTTGGTTAAATTAAAATTTTAAAATTAAATTATTATTATGTATTATCGGGTAAAATCATGAAGATGGGTAACACTTTTGTTTGTTTTATGAGGTCAAAAAACTGTATTTTCACAAGTTTTTCAACTTCCGGCATACAAAAGTATTTTTTTTAATTTATAATTTCACTTTATAGTAAAAACAAAAATTGTTAAGAATTTTGTTAGCTTTCCAATGAGTATTTTTCAATTTTTTTTATCAAGATTTGATATGTCAATTTAACAATTGTTTAACAGTATGTTCCTTAAACATGAAAGGAATGATAATGAGTAATTTTTTCCCAAAACAATGTATCCATTATTAAACTTATGTTTTTAAGAAACGAAATATACTGCAACAATCTACAGAGACTCTATTTTATTATGACTATAATTTTGAATCTAACGGATGAATATTATAATTCCTAGAATTTTCTAAAGTTGACCAAGCTAAAAACGTTGCATATTTTAAGCACATGTTTTCCCACACCTTGTATCTATCTTAATTTTTACTTAAAAGTAAAATCTAAATATACCATCTTGAAAAGAACAGTTTAAGGATTATGTATATAAATTTTTCTAAATTTTTCACTGTGTATTTTTAGAGATACGGATATTTCATTTCACCGAATCATAATGTTTGCTGAAAAATATTATGCAGTGATTTTTTCTTTAAATTAAATAAAATTAAATAAAAATAATGAAAATGAAAACAAATTATAGGAATTGAAAGTAGATTTGATTTTGCAAATATTGGTGTCATTTGCAAAACCAAATTCTTAGTATTTGCAGGAGTCTGCAACCTCCAAAGTTCATGTAAGCTTGGGGGAATTCTCTGGTTTCTGAATATAGTCTCAATTTTTAGCTTTTATCCGAAAAAATACTCTTTCGGCCAAAAAACTAAATTCTAACGGAAACCGTAAAAACTAAATGGTTTCCATGGTTTTCAGCCAAAAAAAACTTGTTTCGGACGAAAGATTGTTGAGTGAATTCTGTCGGTCGGAAAAAATGAAAAGACACGTCGTATCGTTTCATTTTGCGCCAAATCGTATAAATATGATTTCGGTTGAACACATTTAACACAATTCATCGCTTGTTTGATGGTTTTCTAGAGCACCTAAACAATGTTTCGAATTATCTTTTTGGTTTTTGTTGAATAAGGTAATTGATGTTTGTTCAAGTTTTTATTGGAATAACAATTTATATGTTGAAAGATAAATGTTGAGCATTTTTTCAAGGTGAAGTCTTTGTTGAACATATCTTTTACAGATAACTATAAAAGTCATGGGAAACAAAATTTTATACAAGAGAAAATTTGATCGCACTCAAGATGATACTCACCAAAATGAACAAAGGAAAGAGCATTATTGGAGAAAGAAACGAGAACATGTAAATATTGAAGAAAGAAATGATGATAATGTAAATAGATATTTTCAACAAGAAGAAGTCCAACCAGGTATGCATGCACACATTGTCTATATTAAAAGTATAGAATTCAAATTTAAAATATTGTTTAATATAATTGATTGTAATTACAATTTGATGTTTTTCAAAAAACATAAATAGATTTGTCTCATAATGTTGAAGAACATGTTGAAACCGAAATTGAAGCAGAAGATGTTGAAACCGAAATTGAAGCAAAAGACGAATCACCTATAGGTATGTACATAAATTTAGATAATACAAGTTAAACACTTGTATATATAGTTTAGTGAATTTATGTTCGGGTTTGGTTTTTTAATATAAACTTTAAATTAAAATATGCAGGAGAATCTATCAACATTGATGATGAAATATTAGAAAATGTTGATACTCACAAATTTGGGAAGAAAAAAACTAAGCATTATATAAGATATCAAACTAAGAATATGTATAATACGTTTTTCAAAGATGAATCAGTAACAGTACAAACTCAACTTTTACTCTGTCTAATAAAGTCAAGAAAGTTAAAAGAGCTACATCATTATTGGGTATTCAAAAGTCGACAAAAGATACAAAGGTGAAACAGAATGACTTTAACAATATAACTAATGTATTAAAAGCTTTTGGAAAATCTCGAAAAAAAGATGTTAGTGTTGCACATAGAGTGATACAAACAACAATTGTTTCATCTAGCAATATAAAAGATTGTTTGACATGTCACATGAAAAAAACGATGGGAATGTCAAGAAAAACATTGCACAAACATAGAAAATTTAGATTACAAATGATGAACTGGCTTGTTGGACTGTGATTTCTAGACAACCCTACAAAGAAAGTTGTTGAATGTTAAAGAATTGGCCCGTAATTGTTGGTTGGAAGAATATCGTGTTTCACCACATACAAGGGATGTGTTACGATGAAGAATAGCACAAAAACAATATGAAGAACATCCAAAACATATATTTTCAATGAAACAAATAGAATTGTTCAATAAGTTCAAAGAAGAGCATAAAGAAGTTAAAATTTTCATCGATACATTTGTGAAACAAAAACCATGGTTTGTTAGACCCATCACTATTCGTGACACTTGTTGTTTTCGTTATCATGTGAAATTTGAGTTGTATTACGACACTTTTTTTATTTTGGTAAAACTTTATGGCCAAGTTCACCTCCTCTTTCTACATTCTGTGCTTTTATATCTGAAATTCTATGTGAAAGAGAAGGTCATGATTTATTTTACAAAAAATGTGTTGGTGGAAAGAAATGTGATCATTGTGGAAATCTAAGTTTGTTTCACTCAAAGTATCATATTGATATTAATGATCAATCATTTTCTAATATAACAGTCAATTGGAAGAGATATGAATATATCAACAACATGGCTCCACATTCTTCAAATGTTATTTCCAAAAGGATTGATTTCATAGTAGATAAAATCTGTGTGATAGATTTTTTGAAAAAGTTTGAGGAAGAAATTTATAAATACACCAAGCATTCACATAGAGCTCGATGGAAAGACCTACAATTAAAACAATCATGTGAAGTTGATCAGAATCTGGACCAGGGGTCTAAAAAGTGCTCAATTTTCAAAGTGCTTGGAATGCAACAAAATCGGTACCATTGCGTTCGTCTCGTTCTCCTGATTCTGGCGGTATATTTACTTTCGCAAACGGAGTTTGTATGGAGAAGTTATCGAGGTCTGTTCGTTGAGCCAAACAGGAAAAAAAAAGAGGATGCTGACTAGGCAGGCCGTACTGCCACGTGGCAGGGCCGTACAGTGCTGACATGGAATTGACTGGTCAAGTGGTGACGTGGCATATTCTTATTGGTTGTTAACGGGCGAATTGTATTGCGACACGTGGCACTTTCCGGAGCGAATGGAAGGGTGCCACGTGGCCCAATGGAGGGCTGCCATGTGGCACCCCAAATTTGGCTATTTGGTTGCTATTCAAAAGGTTATTTCGTCACCGGATGGATTCGAACATGGGACCTCCTCCCATATTGAAAGTTTTAATATCATCCGCCCAACCACTAGGCCACGTGTTGGCTGTTGAATTGAATATGGGTATTATATTATTTGAATTGGAATGTGGTAAATCCGGTGGGGGGTCGGGTCGGGGCTAGCCCCGACCCCCGGTTCTATGCACAATCATATGACCATATGTATTTGCTATCCGCGCAGAAGGGGTATTTCAAATGACCCGCGGTCATATTATATGGTATATGACCATTTGTTTAATTGGCGGGGTGTATAACATATATTATAAATATATGTGTTGTGTGTTTTATTAAACCAACATTTTAAACCAGGTTCACGCGCGTGGTTAAGTTGTTAAATGGCCATTATAACCATAGTTTAAAATGGTGCTATGTGTTCAACATATAAAATTTGTGCGCGGGGTTTCGGGTATTAAACGGTTACTTCCCCATACATGTGACCACCGAAAATGACATTTGTTGCACAGGTTATGTTTCAAACGGTTGGCGTGTTTTTGGGGCGGAGTCCACCTTTTTTGGGTATTTTGCTAATTTTAGCTTGGCTAACTCCCGCTACTCCAATTTTAGTGGAGTTTTGTTGAGGAAAAGAGGGAGGAGTCAGTTATTGAGATATCTTTTGCTACAGGAGACCATTCTGGACGAATTTTGGGTCGATTTTGGGTCTCTTGGACCTTATGGAGCCAATGGAGCAGGTTTCAGAGCTATTTGAGGTCATTTGTAGGTGATTTTTCTTGAGGGAAGCTTTCAGGGCCACCAGGGTCATTTCAGTGCTTGAGCTGTTTGGAGGCTATGGGCATCCATTTTTGGTGATTCAAAAGCCTAGGTCTGATATTTTAGACCTTCTAAATATGATGGCAGAGGTTTCAGAACCATTTGAGGTCATCTTCACCATGAAATTCTCCATGCAAGATTAAAATGCCACCAGGGCCATTTGGGGAAAGTACTGTATAAGGTACAATTTCACTGTTTAGTGTTTGGGAAAGAGCATGTTCAGCAAATTCCTATCTTCTGATTCTGTATTTACAGTCAGATTTGTCTTTTGAGACACTCATATTCTTGTATTAGCATTTGTAGCATTTTAATACAAGAGGACAAGCCTAGTGTGGAAGCTTGGTCCAACAGATGTAGCCCAAAGGGGGTGAACTGCTTTATCATCTTGGTATTGCTGTGATTTGATGTGTTATTTGATGCATTTGAGTTTGCTGTGTATTTGATTATAACACATATTCAAGCACTTAAAAGAACCTTTCTCCTCACATGAACATTGACAAGAAAAGGCAAGAACTTTACACATAAACAAGTGCACATTTTTAAGCCATGAAGCAAGTGTGTGTCAAAGACTTCTAAGTGTTTACTTCGTTATTTCTTTAGGCAGAGCCTGTAGAGGGCCAGGTAGCCTCTGGAACTCATCCTCTCTTTAGAGGTGACATGTCCGGTGAATGCCCCTACAGTCTATCTCTATATAAGAAATAATAAAGTTTCACATTATCAGAGGTCACATTGGAGTGTATAACTCACTTTTGAAATTATGGAAAATGGATACCTTGCACCCTTAAACAAGTACATTCCATTTTCAGATCAGAAGTGTTTCCACCAGGGACAATTTTATCTGTAGTTAATTTTGCAGAGAATTACACATTCGCTGCACAAAAAGAAATAGAGAGTGAATATTATCATTCTGATCAAATCACAATATGTGTACACGTTCTATATAGATATGCTCAACAGAGTCTTGATAAAATAGAAATCACCAATGACAATCGACATTTTATTAAATAATGTCACTTTTATATAAGTAATGATTGAGCACACGACACACATTATGTACAACATTGTTTTGATAAATTTTATGATTCATTGAAAGAATGCAAAATCATATTCAATCGACATTGGATATGGTCAGATGGGTGTGCGGGTCAGTTAAAATATTCACGATCATTCTATTTGTTATGTCATCTTCATAGAAAATCAAACATAACACATTGTTGGAATTTTTTTGATAATGGTCATGGAAAAGGAGAGCACGACGGTGTAGGGGCATGTGTAAAATGAGCACTTCAAAAGTATTAGATGAACCCTTATGTCAATCGATTTGAATCCGCTGAACAAGTTGTTGAATGGTGTAAAATGGCGCTAAGCCATGAATATATTCCATCAAGGGATGTGCATAGGTGTGTCTATATATAAATGTTACACATGTGTACACATGATATTTTTATTTGAACGTGTTCACATTTATATTCAATCTTCAATCATTTTCTTGAGAGATTTCAAGTTAACAAATTCTTGTCTTGTGCAGGTTTTTTTGGTATGTTGGAATCCAAGATGTAAATAGATCAATCCCATAAGATGTCAGTACAATACCTAGGACACGAAAAATACATTCGATTAAAACAAAACATTATCAAAATGTGTTTTCATTTGATAGAAGAAATGAATCTTGTTTTTGTTCAGTTTGGATAGAGGACACAAAATCCATATATATTTGTGAAAACGAAAATGCATAATATGTTAAATTTTGGAGACATACCGAACTTAATGTAAAATGGAAAATGTCACTTGCAAGCTCAGAGGAGATGGAATCAAATGAAACTATAGTGTCAGTTGATGGCGATAGAGTTTTTGATCTTGTTAGAGAAGATGATTTTTATGTTTAATTTTTTTCAAATAACTTGTAGATGTACTTGTGTGATAATCTAACACAAACTATTTGTTGTCCAATATATCCAATTATTTGCAGGAGATGTATTTTCCATGGTTTCACCTATAGACAACACTGAAAACATGAAATATTATTTGATGCAATGCACAGAACAAAAGATGAGGCTATTAGAAGATTTTAATGATAACGGTTTTATATATGAAAGAGGATCCATTGTATTGAAAGGATATTTTTTTCAAGAAACCCATCAAACCGATAGTCATGTTCACTTTCAAGACTACCAGTCAGATGTCACAAGTTGTCAATATAGTCATTTGGCATATGCAACACGCATAAAGTTAATAGAAGTTCAATAAAAAAAAAAAGTTTAGAAAATGGAAAATGTCCAAAGTCGATCATAAACAAATAATTGAAGATGGAATACGATTACGATTTTTTTAGACAAGTAACACATGTACATTTCATAATGTTTTATTTTGCATTTAAAGTACATGTATTTATGTACTTGTGTGATAATCTAACACGAACTATTTGTTGTCCAATTTATCCAATTATTTGCAGGAGATGTCTTTGCCATGGTTTCACTTGTAGACAACACTGAAAACGTGAAATATTATTTGATGCGATGCATAGAACAAAATATTAGGCTATTAGAAGTTTTTGATGATAATGGTTTTATATATGAGAGAGGATCCATTGTATTGAAAGGATATTTTTTTCAAGAAACCCATCAAACCGATAGTCATGTTCACTTTCAAGACCACCAATCAAATGTCACAAGTTGTCAATATAGTTATTTGGTATGTGCAATGCACATAAAGTTAATAGAAGGTCAATAAAAAAAAATAGTTAGAAAATGAAAAATGTCCAAAGTCGATCATGAATGAATCATTGAAGATGGAATACCATTACGATTTTTTTAAACAAGTGATACATGTACATTCTAAAATGTTTTATTTTGCATTGAAAGTACATGTATTTATGAATATCTAGGATTCTAGAATCATTTTCAGTTTAGTTTACTTTCATGGTCCATTAAATTAAGAAAAGTTATATTTCCCATGAATTATAAAGTTTTTCAAACCTTATTTACAAATTCAGGGAAGAACCTATAGATTGTATCTAGGGAACCTAAATTGACCTATACTTTGGATGATTATACTTTAATCCTACAAATTATATAAATCATATACACCAATCCTTTAATGCATGTAACCAATTTACTACATATAGGATAAATGCATTCATTATTTGCAATTTGATTGTTCGATGTTTTTTCATATGAAAGGGATAACTTCATATAAAAACTAAGACCCATTTCCATGTGATTATAAGGGACTATTGATGGCTTAGAAATTTTTTTAATTCTGATAAATTTTAATATCAATATAAATTTTAATGAAGATCGCTTACTTATATTAAATTTTATGACTTGTTTTGACTATTTTCATTGTTGGACTTGTATTAAATTTGATGACTTGTTTTGACTACTTTCAACCATATTTCCAAAGAGGATATGTATAAAAATGGTATGTATAAAAAACTCCAGATCATTCTTAAAAAACACAAATAAAATATGGTTCAACCATATTTTATCTGTGTTTTTCAACCATTACACCAATCAAAATTATTTTATGAGCATTACACCAATCAAAATCCAATTGTATACCTTTTGTATTTGGAGCATTTTATTTTAAACTAAAAAATTGTTAAACACCATTTCCATTGAACACCTACTTTTTTCAATAGTATTATTTTCCATTTTATTTTAATAATATTGCATTAATTTTAAAAAAAGTTAAACATATTATATTTTCTATTGTAATAATATCTTGTTTCAAATTTTAACTCATTCCGATTTTTATTTTATTTTACGAGCATTATATAAATTAAATTTGAATTGAACATCTCTTTTATTTTGAATATTTTTTTTTAATTATTGTTCTCAAAATTTAAGAAGAGTTAAAAACATCTATTTTATTTTGAGATTTTATTTTATTAAGGGTATATGAACTTTGAGGTGAATATCTCTTATAGCTTTGAGCATTTTTTTAATGACTATGATAAAATTAAAGAAGAGTTGATCATCTCTTCCATTTTAAGGTTTTATTTTATTGTCACATCAATTTGAGCATTTTATTTTATGATTATCATACAAACCAAAAAAGAGTTGAACATCTCTTCTATTTCAAGATTTTATTGTATAAACATTACCTATAATTAAGTTGGATATCTCTTATATCTTGAGAATTTTATTTTTATTATTACTATTGCACCAATCAAAGAAGAGTTAAACATCTCTTCTATCCTAGATTTGAGAGCACTGACTTCTTTAAGTGGTAATTTTTTTTTCATTTTTTAAATTAATATTCTAACAAATAAAAACAATTTAAACATCTCTTCCACTTGTTGTAATAACACTTTAATAATAATATCATATATATATCAATATCTCCATTCTAATGATTAAGTTGATTTTCATTTAAAATTTGAAATTATTTAGAATCTTCATTTTAATAATTAAGATGATTTTCATTTAAACTTATTTAGAAGTGTTAATCATTAGAATTAAATTTCATAAATTGTAATTAATAGATCTTCTCTAAAAAGGTTAAGAAAATTAATACAACCTTGCCTAAATTCAAGTGAATCACTGACCCTTACAAAAATGTGGGTTTATGTGAATAGTACTAAACCATAGCCTGCAAATTGTTTTACTAATGTAATTCTCTTGCATACATGTTATATGAGTTGTACAAGGGGTATGTGTTGTTCGTTGGCATGTCTAAAACATAATGCTTGAATTCATGTCTCCTCCTTTGAATCCCACATTGGTTACCTTCTTCCAAAATCAAATACAAGTTTTCTGAAAGGAAATTAATACAACCTTGCCTAAAGTCAAGTGAATCACGTACCCTTACAAAAATGTGGGTTTATGTGAATAGTACTAAACCATAGCCTGCAAATCGTTTTACTAATGTAATTCTCTTTCATACATGTTATCTGAGTTGTACAAGGGCTGTTTGTTGTTCCTTGGCATGTCTAAAACACAATGCTTGAATGCATACCTCCTCCTTTGAATCTCACATTGGTTACCTTCTTCCAAAACCAATAATAAGTTTTCTGAAAGGAAATTGGTAGATCATGAAACTTTCTTCCTTTTAGTGCAGTTCCTATCAGCATAGGCTTTGTATGGTTTAAAGTTTTTTCTATTACCATATATTCTCAAATAGGTTTTGCATGGTTTAAAATGTTGTCTACTATCATATATTCTTAAATAGATATGCAATGATACAATCTTGTATGTTTGGCAGTTCACTTTTTTCTAGTCCATCTATTGGGTTTTCATATTCTTAAATATATAAACAATAACGCATTCTTGTATTATTGGCTTTGCATATTCTTAAATAAATAAATAACAACAAATTCTTGTATTATCTCACACTCTAATTTTTTCTTTTCATTTATTTAGTAGATCTCATATGCCTATATTTTCTTTAGTTTTTTTTATTAGTTAAGTGCATCTATGTAACCAACAGTGTCATTAGTAACAAGAAAAAAAATAAATCTTTTAATATAAAATTATTCTGCTAAAATTATTCTACCAAAATTATTTGATGATATGTCAATAGAATCATATTTTCTCTTATTATTAATATTTATTTTAGTTAATCTATCTTTATATCATAATCTATTGTCAAGAAATTAGGTCAATCTATTTTCTTATCATAAATATTTCTTTTATTTAAATAATCTTCTAATTAAAATTATATTTTAGAATTGATCCTCCTGTAACGAACTGCCTCGTTACGCCAACCGTTCGAGTGATAGGTGCAAAATTTTTTTTTTTTTTGTGTTGCAGGTGTGTGCGCGTGTGTGGAAGTAACAACATTCTTAACTCTACGTCACCACTCGACGACCGACAAGACGCAACCACAACAAAGTAAAGCTGACCACTAAATACGACTGACCTCCCGCCCGTCCTACCCTGCAAGGTTAGGACCTCCAAGACACATAATCAACGCTCAAGCCCGGTTTCCCATCGTCTTTAACCATTTAAGGTCTCAGGGCTGGCGACTGTTCTGAGGAACATGGAGATATCTACATCCCACCCGACACAACTGACCAAGCGACCAACTGACCACGATCAATTATACATAAGAAGAACAATGCGCCCCTTATGGAAAGCGTGTGACCATAATGAGGATACAAGTTTAGCATAACCACATTCGCCATTTCAA